>JAEKDQ010000484.1:0-56773 GCA_026937815.1 Etheostoma perlongum
ATATTGTTTATTTTTGAGTGAAACTTACTGTACATAAGGCTCTAGTGTGGGAAAAGATGGGTGCCTGTGGGCCTGACTTGGCCCGTCAGGCTCACCGCCTTAGGTCTGCCATTGAGAGCCAAAAACTATAAAAACAGGGTCACGCTCTGAGAGTAGAGTCTACTGTGGGTCGGCGTCACGAGACGCCCGGCTAGTTGCTACAGGGGATCTACGGTGTTGGCTCTCCACCCATTAGCGGCGGTAAGCCGTTTTCTGTTTGATTATGTGTAACCAAAGTGTGAGATTGGTGGGTTGAGATTGGCAATAAGCCATATATTGTATCAGTCTAACCTGAGTCCAGTGTGATCATTTCCTGAGTGCCCGACCAACCCGATCCTCCTAAATTTATTTCAAGACAGGTCTCCAAGTAAACTTGCTCGGAAGAAACTAAAATATGTATATATTTAAACAGCACAATTTATTATAATAATGTAGGCTCTGGGTTGGGCACCTCAGAGCTGGCTAAAGGATGCCCATTTGGTATTTTTCACCCTCAAGCTCAACCAGCATTTAAATAAAAAAATATATAAATATATCTAAATAAAAATAAACAGAGTCAGTGTGGTGTGTATTACATTTACTATATTACATACTTAATATAATCAACAATTCAGCATACTTTTGTGGTACTTTGAATAAACAGTATGTAGACACTGAGCTGTAATTACCACGTCACTTCCTGAAAGCCTCTTTGCCTGTTGAAGATCGTAACCATGGTAATCTGTGCAAAGCTCTGGAAATGCATTCTATTTCTATGCTCTCAGCACAACTGTCAGCCAGAACTGAAAACTTCTACTTTCAATAGCGATTGCTACTATAATAGCAATTTAGTCAAATGTCTTATTGGGGTGTTGGGTTTGCCCTTAGGTCTACTTTCCATTAATAATAGAATTAAAGATAAAAGCGAAATAAAACATGTTTAAACATGATCATCCTCTGGCGACCCCTTTGGCACACGTTTACTTGTCAACCTGATTATTAGATTGAATTGATGATTACTGTCGATCATTTCTAACTGGGGGAAAACTTCAAAGTAACGATTTAGTTTGAAGTTTCCGTGACGTTGCAGTCTATGGGTCACACTCAAACACACGGGCTCTGAAGCAGACCTGTACATCACTTAGTGTCGAGCTCTCGCTGTAAAAATAGAGGCGAGCAGCGGCACAGACCAGGCTGCTGCACATTTGTGTCCCTGTTTCTGCCGTAGTTTTGGGCTTCAGCAGCGTCTCAAAACGGGGCTCTGTGTCTGTCAGGAGGTCTGAGATCTACCGTATCAGCAGGGCAATCATCCATAAAACTCAATATCACCTAGGGCAACCAAGGGCTAAAACCGGGCCTGGTCGGAGGTTACATCATCACAACCCATCGAACAGTCTAGCATCATCTCTTGCCTTTTTATGCCTTTAATCTTGATGATGACATAATTGGAATGTCATGACATCACCAACGTGTCATAGAACATTATGTTGGAGTACCTCCAACCTTTGCTTATAGGATTACCTTGTTAGTGTGCTTTAATTACCTTACATTTGGTTTCCTTGGGCCACAGTGCATGAGAAAGACAGCTGACAGGAGGTAAACAGCTACCCATGTATTTGTTGCTTATTAATGCAATTCCAGTCACACAGAGAATAACAGGGAAAGACTATTATAGTATCCATTGAATATATGAAACAGACAAACACAATGAAGCCAGAAGAAAAAACTCACACTAAAGCTATGAAAATAGAAAACTAAAGAGTGAACTTTCCAGGGTAAAAGCTTAAGCAACGTCCTAATGGACCAAAACACAGAGCAGAAAAAAGGTCTCGCCAAACTAGTTGCAGCAGATATTGCCTTAAAAAAAGAACAGGAGGAGGTTACTACTCTCACAAAGGTAATTGCTCGCAAGGACAGGCATGTAGAAAAGTTAAGACAAGAACTAAACAATGTCAAAACTGAACTTTTGGACGAAAAGACCAGCAGGGCTAATGAGAAGAATAATTCAGAGAAGATAATTGCGCTTCTAAAAGAAGGAGTCTCAGGAATATCTGAACAATTTCTCTGTGGAGAAGACGTTCAGGGAGCAGAAGGAGAAGGAGATCAAAAGTTAATCAACACAGAGACGGACAAAAAAGAATTGATCTTGCGTGTGCAGAAATTGTGTCATCAGGTCGAGGAGTTGACAGGGAATAAACATTATGCCCTCAAAACAATTGAAGAACAGAACCAACTGTTGGAAAATAAGGACACAGATATCAATTTGATAACAGAGGAGTTAAAGACAGTGAGAGCATCTGCAAACTATTGGAAAGAGGAAGGACAAAAGCTGATGTCTTTTTTAAAAACAGATTTAAGACCGTACAAAAACAATGTGAGAGACAACTGAATGAACTTAAACAAAAGGACATCTATAAGAAAGAAAATCATCTATTTTCAAAGGAGATAGCCATGTTGACAAGCAAGAATGAGGAATTGACTGTTTTGTTTAAGAACCTGGAATACGATATGGAATCTGAAAGCGGAAAGAAAATAAATCCCTAGTAGTGTATATCGAAAATCAGGAAAAGAGGCAGAGAAACAGCGTAAGCTCATTGAAAACTTGGAAATGGAACTCAGCAGTTGCAGTGGACTCAAAATTAAACTCCAAAAATAAGCAGAGAGAGCTCACCAAGCACACTATGGCCAGAGACAACGAGATTATCAATGTTAGAAATCTGATTACTGAGTCAGAGAGCCAGCGAAGACTGCTAACAATCCAGATTGAGAGTATCACGACTGAGAAAAAACTCCTAACGGAAAATTTCTTTAAGGCTCAGACGGAAATGGATAGGATGAACAAAACAATTAAAAAACTGCGTAGAAAACTGAAAGGCAACTCCGTGAAGCCGATTTAAAGACCACAGAGCTGGTCAAGGTAAAGATGGATTTGGATTCTCTGAGATACCAGCTGGAAACCGTAAGAGAGCAGCTGGCAGAAACAAAGATGTCACAGACACTTTCCATAGTTTCTGCTGATAAGGCCCATCAGCTGGCAGAGAAGAAATTGGCCAAGATTACAGCAGAAAAGGAGAAGTTGGAACTCGAGGTGCAGCAGTACAAGGAACAAGCTGTGCAGCAAACACGGATGCTCAACCTCCAGGATGCCGAGAAGGCCAAGCTAGAAGAAACGATCAGGGAATATGCAGATATAGTCAAGTCTCTCAGGCCGCAGATCAAGAGACTTCAGCTTGAGCATGACATCAAAAACACGATACTGCAGCGGCATGCAGCTAGTTCACGCAGAGAGAGAACTAGATCTAAAAAGGGAAATCAGAATCCCATTGTTAAATCGTTTTTCAACCAGCAGAGACAGTATGTGCGTCTCTTTGAAAAAACATAGGTGGACAAAATCTGCAAAAGAAAAAAAGAGATTGAGGATCTGAAGAGCAAGTTGGCACGGCGGCCAGATGACGCAATACATAAGTACCAAGAGTGTCAGAGGCATAACGGACACTTGAAAAAAATGTTAATGGCATCACATGCATTCGTCATGGTGTGTACGAGGCGAAGAACAAGGAATTGGAAGAGGAGAACAAAAAGGCTTACAGATAACCTGAGGAAGCTCAAGTTGGATTACAAGCATTTCCACTTGCCCCCTATTCGCAAACTGCCTACGTCTGGGGACAAATCAAACGACCCGTATGTGTCTGGGCACATAGCAAAGCCCACCCTAGCCCATGTTCGCTTCCCACTAAATTCCAAGTGTCAGTTGGAGTCTGAAGGCAAGATGAAGTACACCCCCTTCCTCCCATCTCCAATAGTCTCCAGTGCAAAGGAAGAAAAATCAGGCCACACCCGCCACCTCAATGATCCATCTCCGTAAACATGAGCTAAAGTTCCTGCCAAGGATGGGAAGTCGTGACCCGGCCAACACTACCTGTGATAGGCTAGTGTTCATTGCCTTTATAAGTTAGGGTTTAGACATGATTAGTAAGATTGTTAAGGGTTACAGCTTTTAGGATAGCACTGTGACTCAGTGGCTAGCATCGAACTTTCACAGAAAGGCTCCTGGAGGGTTAAAATCCATCCAACAGGAGCCTTTCTGTGTGGAGTTTGCATGTTTCCCTGTCTGTTTGGGTTTAATCTGGGTGCTCGGTTTTCCTCCCACAGACATCCGGGTCAGATACAATACTTGAGCAGCCTAAATGCTCAGCGGTCGTTCACTAATCGCAGGTTTGGTGGGTTGATCCCCAGCTCCTCCTGCACACGTTAATTTCCTTAAAGGAACATGCCGACTTATTGGGACTTTAGCTTATTCACCATTACCCCCAGAGTTAGACAAGTCGATACATATCCTTCTCATCTCTGTGCGTGCGATATTGTGTCAACAATTACTAGATACTAAAAGCATAGTTTACAATCATGGGTGTTCGCTGCAACAATTAACAGGGGAGACCATGTAATACCATGATGTTTCATAGAATTCTAACCAAAAACACTGACCACTGAATCTATGGCTATACTTGCTCTAGATATGGATCCAAATACACCTGTAGCCACCTTCAGTGGTCTCCCACACCAAATGCATATGTCATATCCAGTGCGCCACCACCTGCTGCTCAGCCTGCTTAGCTATTGTTATGAGACTGTCACATAATTAATTTATCCTGTTTAAATGCACAATCAAAAACAAATACAATTAATAAAATTAATATCTTTTTGCAATCAAAAAATTAATTTGTAAAATCATCACACTCTGATTTCCCAAATAATGTTAATCTGTTTAAAGCTTTTTGCACTTTGACCAAAATCAAAAACAAATACAATCCAATCAAAATTTTTATTTTTGAAAATCAAAGAATATTTTTGTTGTTAAATTGGGGTCTCCAGGGTAAACTTGCTCGGAAGAAACTAAAATATGTATATATTTAAACAGCACAATTTGTATAATAATAATGTAGGCTCTGGGTTGGGGCTGCAGAGCTGGCTAAAGGATGCCCATTTAATTTTTCCCTCAAGCTCAACCAGCATTTAAATAAAATATATATAAATATATCTAAATAAAAATAAACAGAGTCAGTGGTGTGTATTACATTTACTATATTACATACTTAATATTATCAACAATTCAGCATACTTTTGTGGTAAATTTTGAATAAACAGTATGTAGACGCACTGAGCTGTAATTACCACGCCACTTCCTGAAAGCCTCTTTGCCTGTTGAAGATAAAACCATGGTAATATTTGCAAATGATAATGCATTCTATTTCTATGCCCAGACTGTCAAACTCTCAGCAATTCAAATATATATAAATATTCTAAATAAAAATCAGCCAGACTGATGCCACTTTAAATTACAACAAAGGCATACTTTTGTGGTACTTTGAATATTTCTATGCTTCCTGAAAGGACTGTCAAAACCTGTGCAAAGCTCTGGGATGCATTCTATTTCTATTCCAGGTCTACTTTCCATTAATAATAGAATTAGAATGACAAGCGAAATAAAACATGTTTAAACATGATCATCCTACGGCGACCCCTTTGGCACACGTTTACTTGTCAACCTGATTATTAGATTGAATTGATGATTACTGTCGATCATTTCCTAACTGGGGGAAAACTTCAAAGTAACGATTTAGTTTGAAGTTTCCGTGACGTTTGCAGTCTATGGGTCACACTCAAACACACGGAGCTCTGAAGCAGACCTGTACATCACTTAGTGTCGACTCTCGCTGTAAAAATAGAGACGAGCAGCGGCACAGACCAAGGAGCTGCTGCACATTTGTGTCCCTGTTTCTGCCGTAGTTTTGGGCTTCAGCAGCGTCTCAAACGGGGCTCTGTGTCTGTCAGGAGGTCTGAGATCTACCGTATCAGCAGGGCAATCATCCGCAAAACTCAATATCACCTAGGGCAACCAAAGGGCTAAAACCGGGCCTGGTCGGAGGTTACATCATCACAACCCATCGAACAGTCTAGCATCATCTCTTGCCTTTTATGCCTTTAATCTTGATGATGACATAATTGGAATGTCATGACATCACCAACGTGTCATAGAACATTATGTTGGAGTACCTCCAACCTTTGCTTATAGGAGTACCTTGTTAGTGTGCTTTAATTACCTTACATTTGGTTTCCTTGGGCCACAGTGCATGAGAAAGACAGCTGACAGGAGGTAAACAGCTACCCATGTATTTGTTGCTTATTAATGCAATTCCAGTCACACAGAGAATAACAGGGAAAGACTATTATAGTATCCATTGAATATATGAAACAGACAAACACAATGAAGCCAGAAGAAAAAACTCACACTAAAGCTATGAAAATAGAAAAACTAAAGAGTGAACTTTCCAGGGTAAAGCTTAACGAGCAACGCCTAATGGACCAAAACACAGAGCAGAAAAAAAGGCTCGCCAAACTAGTTGCAGCAGATATTGCCTTAAAAAAAAAGAACAGGAGGAGGTTACTACTCTCACAAAGGTAATTGCTCGCAAGGACAGGCATGTAGAAAAGTTAAGACAAGAACTAAACAATGTCAAAACTGAACTTTTGGACGAAAAAAAAGACCAGCAGGGCTAATGAGAAGAATAATTCAGAGAAGATAATTGCGCTTCTAAAGAAGGAGTTCAGGAATATCTGAACAATTTCTCTGTGGAGAAGACGTTCAGGGAGCAGAAGGAGAAGGAGATCAAAAAGTTAATCAACACAGAGACGGACAAAAAGAATTGATCTTGCGTGTGCAGAAATTGAGTCATCAGGTCGAGGAGTTGACAGGGAATAAACATTATGCCCTCAAAACAATTGAAGAACAGAACCAACTGTTGGAAAAGAAGGACACAGATATCAATTTGATAACAGAGGAGTTAAAGACAGTGAGAGCATCTGCAAACTATTGGAAAGAGGAAGGACAAAAAGCTGATGTCTTTTAAAAACAGATTTAAGACCGCATACAAAAACAATGTGAGAGACAACTGAATGAACTTAAACAAAAGGACATCTATAAGAAAGAAAATCATCTATTTTCAAAGGAGATAGCCATGTTGACAAGCAAGAATGAGGAATTGACTGTTTGTTTAAGAACCTGGAATACGATATGGAATCTGTGCGGAAAGAAAATAAATCCCTAGTAGTGTATATCGAAAATCAGGAAAAAGAGGCAGAGAAACAGCGTAAGCTCATTGAAAACTTGGAAATGGAACTCAGCAGTTGCAGTGGACTCAAAATTAAACTCCGAAATAAGCAGAGAGCTCACCAAGCACACTATGGCCAGAGACAACGAGATTATCAATGTTAGAAATCTGATTACTGAGTCAGAGAGCCAGCGAAGACTGCTAACAATCCAGATTGAGAGTATCACGACTGAGAAAAAAACTCCTAACGGAAAATTTCTTTAAGGCTCAGACGGAAATGGATAGGATGAACAAAACAATTAAAAAACTGCGTGAGAAAACTGAAAGGCAACTCCCCGTGAAGCCGATTTAAAGACCACAGAGCTGGTCAAGGTAAAGATGGATTTGGATTCTCTGAGATACCAGCTGGAAACCGTAAGAGAGCAGCTGGCAGAAACAAAGATGTCACAGACACTTTCCATAGTTTCTGCTGATAAGGCCCATCAGCTGGCAGAGAAGAAATTGGCCAAGATTACAGCAGAAAAGGAGAAGTTGGAACTCGAGGTGCAGCAGTACAAGGAACAAGCTGTGCAGCAAACACGGATGCTCAACCTCCAGGATGCCGAGAAGGCCAAGCTAGAAGAAACGATCAGGGAATATGCAGATATAGTCAAGTCTCTCAGGCCGCAGATCAAGAGACTTCAGCTTGAGCATGACATCAAAAACACGATACTGCAGCGGCATGCAGCTAGTTCACGCAGAGAGAGAACTAGATCTAAAAAGGGAAATCAGAATCCCATTGTTAAATGTTTTTCAACCAGCAGAGACAGTATGTGCGCTCTTTGATAAACATAGGTGGACAAAATCTGCAAAAGAAAAAAAAAGAGATTGAGGATCTGAAGAGCAAGTTGGCACGGCGGCCAGATGACTTTAATACATAAGTACCAAGAGTGTCAGAGGCATAACGGACACTTGAAAAAAAAATGTTAATGGCATCACGTGCATTCGTCATGGTGTACGAGGCGAAGAACAAGGAATTGGAAGAGGAGAACAAAAGGCTTACAGATAACCTGAGGAAGCTCAAGTTGGATTACAAGCATTTCCACTTGCCCCTATTCGCAAACTGCCTACGTCTGGGGACAAATCAAACGACCCGTATGTGTCTGGGCACATAGCAAAGCCCACCCTAGCCCATGTTCGCTTCCCACTAAATTCCAAGTGTCAGTTGGAGTCTGAAGGCAAGATGAAGTACACCCCCCTTCCTCCCATCTCCAATAGTCTCCAGTGCAAAGGAAGAAAAATCAGGCCACACCCGCCACCTCAATGATCCATCTCCGTAAACATGAGCTAAAGTTCCTGCCAAGGATGGGAAGTCGTGACCCGGCCAACACTACCTGTGATAGGCTAGTGTTCATTGCCTTTATAAGTTAGGTTTAGACATGATTAGTAAGATTGTTAAGGGTTACAGCTTTTAGGATAGCACTGTGACTCAGTGGCTAGCATCGAACTTTCACAGAAAGGCTCCTGGAGGGTTAAAATCCATCCAACAGGAGCCTTTCTGTGTGGAGTTTGCATGTTTCCCTGTCTGTTTGGGTTTAATCTGGGTGCTCCGGTTTCCTCCCACAGACATCCGGGTCAGATACAATACTTGAGCAGCCTAAATGCTCAGCGGGTCGTTCACTAATCGCAGGTTTGGTGGGTTGATCCCCAGCTCCTCCTGCACACGTTAATTTCCTTAAAGGAACATGCCGACTTATTGGGACTTTAGCTTATTCACCATTACCCCCAGAGTTAGACAAGTCGATACATATCCTTCTCATCTCTGTGCGTGCGATATTGTGTCAACAATTACTAGATACTAAAAGCATAGTTTACAATCATGGGTGTTCGCTGCAACAATTAACAGGGGAGACCATGTAATACCATGATGTTTCATAGAATTCTAACCAAAAACACTGACCACTGAATCTATGGCTATACTTGCTCTAGATATGGATCCAAATACACCTGTAGCCACCTTCAGTGGTCTCCCACACCAAATGCATATGTCATATCCAGTGCGCCACCACCTGCTGCTCAGCCTGATTAGCTATTGTTATGAGACTGTCACATATTAGCTATATCCTGTAAATATGCTAAAATTAATTTGACTTTTCTAATGTGTTTAAAGTTGCACAATCAAAACAAATACAATTAATAAAATTAATATCTTTTGCAATCAAAGAATATTTTTGTTGTTATCAATTGGGGTCTCCAGAGTAAACTTGCTCGGAAGAAACTAAAATATGTATATATTTAAACAGCACAATTTGTATAATAATAATGTAGGCTCTGGGTTGGGCTGCAGAGCTGGCTAAAGGATGCCCATTTAATTTTCACCCTCAAGCTCAACCAGCATTTAAATAAAATATATATAAATATATCTAAATAAAATAAACAGAGTCAGTGTGGTGTGTATTACATTTACTATATTACATACTTAATATTATCAACAATTCAGCATACTTTTGTGGTACTTTGAATAAACAGTATGTAGACGCACTGAGCTGTAATTACCACGCCACTTCCTGAAAGCCTCTTTGCCTGTTGAAGATGCGTAACCATGGTAACCTGTGCAAAGCTCTGGAGATGCATTCTATTTCTATGCTCCAGACTGTCAAACTCTCAGCACAATTTTTCCACAATCAGCCAGAACTGAAATTTCTTAAGGAATGACTTTAAATTACTGGAAAATCAGCAAATTGAATAAACAGTATTTAAACATGATCATTCTTAGGGTGTCAAATGTATTGGGGGTGTTGGGTTGCCCTTAGGTCTACTTTCCATTAATAATAGAATTAGAATGACAACGAAATAAAACATGTTTAAACATGATCATCCTACCCCTTTGGCACACGTTTGACTTGTCAACCTGATTATTAGATTGAATTGATGATTACTGTCGATCATTTCTAACTGGGGAAAACTTCAAAGTAACGATTTAGTTTGAAGTTTCCGTGACGTTTGCAGTCTATGGGTCACACTCAAACACACGGAGCTCTGAAGCAGACCTGTACATCACTTAGTGTCGACTCTCGCTGTAAAAATAGAGACGAGCAGCGGCACAGACCAAGGAGCTGCTGCACATTTGTGTCCCTGTTTCTGCCGTAGTTTTGGGCTTCAGCAGCGTCTCAAACGGGGCTCTGTGTCTGTCAGGAGGTCTGAGATCTACCGTATCAGCAGGGCAATCATCCGCAAAACTCAATATCACCTAGGGCAACCAAAGGGCTAAAACCGGGCCTGGTCGGAGGTTACATCATCACAACCCATCGAACAGTCTAGCATCATCTCTTGCCTTTTATGCCTTTAATCTTGATGATGACATAATTGGAATGTCATGACATCACCAACGTGTCATAGAACATTATGTTGGAGTACCTCCAACCTTTGCTTATAGGAGTACCTTGTTAGTGTGCTTTAATTACCTTACATTTGGTTTCCTTGGGCCACAGTGCATGAGAAAGACAGCTGACAGGAGGTAAACAGCTACCCATGTATTTGTTGCTTATTAATGCAATTCCAGTCACACAGAGAATAACAGGGAAAGACTATTATAGTATCCATTGAATATATGAAACAGACAAACACAATGAAGCCAGAAGAAAAAAACTCACACTAAAGCTATGAAAATAGAAAAACTAAAGAGTGAACTTTCCAGGGTAAAGCTTAACGAGCAACGTCTAATGGACCAAAACACAGAGCAGAAAAAAGGCTCGCCAAACTAGTTGCAGCAGATATTGCCTTAAAAAAAAAGAACAGGAGGAGGTTACTACTCTCACAAAGGTAATTGCTCGCAAGGACAGGCATGTAGAAAAAGTTAAGACAAGAACTAAACAATGTCAAAACTGAACTTTTGGACGAAAAGACCAGCAGGGCTAATGAGAAGAATAATTCAGAGAAGATAATTGCGCTTCTAAAGAAGGAGTTCAGGAATATCTGAACAATTTCTCTGTGGAGAAGACGTTCAGGGAGCAGAAGGAGAAGGAGATCAAAAAGTTAATCAACACAGAGACGGACAAAAAAGAATTGATCTTGCGTGTGCAGAAATTGTGTCATCAGGTCGAGGAGTTGACAGGGAATAAACATTATGCCCTCAAAACAATTGAAGAACAGAACCAACTGTTGGAAAATAAGGACACAGATATCAATTTGATAACAGAGGAGTTAAAGACAGTGAGAGCATCTGCAAACTATTGAAAGAGGAAGGACAAAAGCTGATGTCTTTTAAAAACAGATTTAAGACCGTACAAAAACAATGTGAGAGACAACTGAATGAACTTAAACAAAAGGACATCTATAAGAAAGAAAATCATCTATTTTCAAAGGAGATAGCCATGTTGACAAGCAAGAATGAGGAATTGACTGTTTGTTTAAGAACCTGGAATACGATATGGAATCTGTGCGGAAAGAAAATAAATCCCTAGTAGTGTATATCGAAAATCAGGAAAAAGAGGCAGAGAAACAGCGTAAGCTCATTGAAAACTTGGAAATGGAACTTAGCAGTTGCAGTGGACTCAAAATTAAACTCCGAAATAAGCAGAGAGAGCTCACCAAGCACACTATGGCCAGAGACAACGAGATTATCAATGTTAGAAATCTGATTACTGAGTCAGAGAGCCAGCGAAGACTGCTAACAATCCAGATTGAGAGTATCACGACTGAGAAAAAACTCCTAACGGAAAATTTCTTTAAGGCTCAGACGGAAATGGATAGGATGAACAAAACAATTAAAAAAACTGCGTAGAAAACTGAAAGGCAACTCCCGTGAAGCCGATTTAAAGACCACAGAGCTGGTCAAGGTAAAGATGGATTTGGATTCTCTGAGATACCAGCTGGAAACCGTAAGAGAGCAGCTGGCAGAAACAAAGATGTCACAGACACTTTCCATAGTTTCTGCTGATAAGGCCCATCAGCTGGCAGAGAAGAAATTGGCCAAGATTACAGCAGAAAAGGAGAAGTTGGAACTCGAGGTGCAGCAGTACAAGGAACAAGCTGTGCAGCAAACACGGATGCTCAACCTCCAGGATGCCGAGAAGGCCAAGCTAGAAGAAACGATCAGGGAATATGCAGATATAGTCAAGTCTCTCAGGCCGCAGATCAAGAGACTTCAGCTTGAGCATGACATCAAAAACACGATACTGCAGCGGCATGCAGCTAGTTCACGCAGAGAGAGAACTAGATCTAAAAAGGGAAATCAGAATCCCATTGTTAAATTGTTTTTCAACCAGCAGAGACAGTATGTGCGCTCTTTTGATAAACATAGGTGGACAAAATCTGCAAAAAGAAAAAAAGAGATTGAGGATCTGAAGAGCAAGTTGGCACGGCGGCCAGATGACGCAATACATAAGTACCAAGAGTGTCAGAGGCATAACGGACACTTGAAAAAAAAAATGTTAATGGCATCACATGCATTCGTCATGGTGTACGAGGCGAAGAACAAGGAATTGGAAGAGGAGAACAAAAAGGCTTACAGATAACCTGAGGAAGCTCAAGTTGGATTACAAGCATTTCCACTTGCCCCTATTCGCAAACTGCCTCCGTCTGGGGACAAATCAAACGACCCGTATGTGTCTGGGCACATAGCAAAGCCCACCCTAGCCCATGTTCGCTTCCCACTAAATTCCAAGTGTCAGTTGGAGTCTGAAGGCAAGATGAAGTACACCCCCTTCCTCCCATCTCCAATAGTCTCCAGTGCAAAGGAAGAAAAATCAGGCCACACCCGCCACCTCAATGATCCATCTCCGTAAACATGAGCTAAAGTTCCTGCCAAGGATGGGAAGTCGTGACCCGGCCAACACTACCTGTGATAGGCTAGTGTTCATTGCCTTTATAAGTTAGGTTTAGACATGATTAGTAAGATTGTTAAGGGTTACAGCTTTTAGGATAGCACTGTGACTCAGTGGCTAGCATCGAACTTTCACAGAAAGGCTCCTGGAGGGTTAAAATCCATCCAACAGGAGCCTTTCTGTGTGGAGTTTGCATGTTTCCCTGTCTGTTTGGGTTTAATCTGGGTGCTCCGGTTTCCTCCCACAGACATCCGGGTCAGATACAATACTTGAGCAGCCTAAATGCTCAGCGGGTCGTTCACTAATCGCAGGTTTGGTGGGTTGATCCCCAGCTCCTCCTGCACACGTTAATTTCCTTAAAGGAACATGCCGACTTATTGGGACTTTAGCTTATTCACCATTACCCCCAGAGTTAGACAAGTCGATACATATCCTTCTCATCTCTGTGCGTGCGATATTGTGTCAACAATTACTAGATACTAAAAGCATAGTTTACAATCATGGGTGTTCGCTGCAACAATTAACAGGGGAGACCATGTAATACCATGATGTTTCATAGAATTCTAACCAAAAACACTGACCACTGAATCTATGGCTATACTTGCTCTAGATATGGATCCAAATACACCTGTAGCCACCTTCAGTGGTCTCCCACACCAAATGCATATGTCACATCCAGTGCGCCACCACCTGCTGCTCAGCCTGCTTAGCTATTGTTATGAGACTGTCACATATTAGCTATATCCTGTAAATATGCTAAAATTAATTTGACTTTTCTAATGTGTTTAAAGTTGCACAATCAAAAACAAATACAATTAATAAAATTAATATCTTTTGCAATCAAAGAATATTTTTGTTGTTATCAATTGGGGTCTTGTGAGCTCAACCAGCATTTAAATAAAAATATATATAAATATATCTAAATAAAAATAAACAGAGTCAGTGTGGTGTGTATTACATTTACTATATTACATACTTAATATTATCAACAATTCAGCATACTTTTGTGGTACTTATAAACAGTATGTAGACGCACTGAGCTGTAATTACCACGTCACTTCCTGAAAGCCTCTTTGCCTGTTGAAGATGCGTAACCATGGTAATCTGTGCAAAGCTCTGGAAATGCATTCTATTTCTATGCTCCAGACTGTCAAACTCTCAGCACAATTCCATCGTTTCCACTAAATCAGCCAGAACTGAAATCTTAAGGCTTGCCACTTTAAATTACTGGAAAAGGTAAGCAGACGATTGCAATAGCGATTGCTATAGGCGACCTAGGCAATTGCTTAGGGTGTCAAATGTATTGGGGGTGTTGGGTTGCCCTTAGGTCTACTTTCCATTAATAATAGAATTAGAATGACAAGCGAAATAAAACATGTTTAAACATGATCATCCTACGGCGACCCCTTTGGCACACGTTTACTTGTCAACCTGATTATTAGATTGAATTGATGATTACTGTCGATCATTTCCTAACTGGGGGAAAACTTCAAAGTAACGATTTAGTTTGAAGTTTCCGTGACGTTTGCAGTCTATGGGTCACACTCAAACACACGGAGCTCTGAAGCAGACCTGTACATCACTTAGTGTCGACTCTCGCTGTAAAAATAGAGACGAGCAGCGGCACAGACCAAGGAGCTGCTGCACATTTGTGTCCCTGTTTCTGCCGTAGTTTTGGGCTTCAGCAGCGTCTCAAACGGGGCTCTGTGTCTGTCAGGAGGTCTGAGATCTACCGTATCAGCAGGGCAATCATCCGCAAAACTCAATATCACCTAGGGCAACCAAAGGGCTAAAACCGGGCCTGGTCGGAGGTTACATCATCACAACCCATCGAACAGTCTAGCATCATCTCTTGCCTTTTATGCCTTTAATCTTGATGATGACATAATTGGAATGTCATGACATCACCAACGTGTCATAGAACATTATGTTGGAGTACCTCCAACCTTTGCTTATAGGAGTACCTTGTTAGTGTGCTTTAATTACCTTACATTTGGTTTCCTTGGGCCACAGTGCATGAGAAAGACAGCTGACAGGAGGTAAACAGCTACCCATGTATTTGTTGCTTATTAATGCAATTCCAGTCACACAGAGAATAACAGGGAAAGACTATTATAGTATCCATTGAATATATGAAACAGACAAACACAATGAAGCCAGAAGAAAAAAACTCACACTAAAGCTATGAAAATAGAAAAACTAAAGAGTGAACTTTCCAGGGTAAAGCTTAACGAGCAACGTCTAATGGACCAAAACACAGAGCAGAAAAAAAGGCTCGCCAAACTAGTTGCAGCAGATATTGCCTTAAAAAAAGAACAGGAGGAGGTTACTACTCTCACAAAGGTAATTGCTCGCAAGGACAGGCATGTAGAAAAGTTAAGACAAGAACTAAACAATGTCAAAACTGAACTTTTGGACGAAAAGACCAGCAGGGCTAATGAGAAGAATAATTCAGAGAAGATAATTGCGCTTCTAAAGAAGGAGTCTCAGGAATATCTGAACAATTTCTCTGTGGAGAAGACGTTCAGGGAGCAGAAGGAGAAGGAGATCAAAAAGTTAATCAACACAGAGACGGACAAAAAGAATTGATCTTGCGTGTGCAGAAATTGTGTCATCAGGTCGAGGAGTTGACAGGGAATAAACATTATGCCCTCAAAACAATTGAAGAACAGAACCAACTGTTGGAAAATAAGGACACAGATATCAATTTGATAACAGAGGAGTTAAAGACAGTGAGAGCATCTGCAAACTATTGGAAAGAGGAAGGACAAAAGCTGATGTCTTTTAAAAACAGATTTAAGACCGTACAAAAACAATGTGAGAGACAACTGAATGAACTTAAACAAAAGGACATCTATAAGAAAGAAAATCATCTATTTTCAAAGGAGATAGCCATGTTGACAAGCAAGAATGAGGAATTGACTGTTTCGTTTAAGAACCTGGAATACGATATGGAATCTGTGCGGAAAGAAAATAAATCCCTAGTAGTGTATATCGAAAATCAGGAAAAAGAGGCAGAGAAACAGCGTAAGCTCATTGAAAACTTGGAAATGGAACTCAGCAGTTGCAGTGGACTCAAAATTAAACTCGAAATAAGCAGAGAGAGCTCACCAAGCACACTATGGCCAGAGACAACGAGATTATCAATGTTAGAAATCTGATTACTGAGTCAGAGAGCCAGCGAAGACTGCTAACAATCCAGATTGAGAGTATCACGACTGAGAAAAACTCCTAACGGAAAATTTCTTTAAGGCTCAGACGGAAATGGATAGGATGAACAAAACAATTAAAAAACTGCGTAGAAAACTGAAAGGCAACTCCCGTGAAGCCGATTTAAAGACCACAGAGCTGGTCAAGGTAAAGATGGATTTGGATTCTCTGAGATACCAGCTGGAAACCGTAAGAGAGCAGCTGGCAGAAACAAAGATGTCACAGACACTTTCCATAGTTTCTGCTGATAAGGCCCATCAGCTGGCAGAGAAGAAATTGGCCAAGATTACAGCAGAAAAGGAGAAGTTGGAACTCGAGGTGCAGCAGTACAAGGAACAAGCTGTGCAGCAAACACGGATGCTCAACCTCCAGGATGCCGAAGGCCAAGCTAGAAGAAACGATCAGGGAATATGCAGATATAGTCAAGTCTCTCAGGGCCGCAGATCAAGAGACTTCAGCTTGAGCATGACATCAAAAACACGATACTGCAGCGGCATGCAGCTAGTTCACGCAGAGAGAGAACTAGATCTAAAAAGGGAAATCAGAATCCCATTGTTAAATCGTTTTTCAACCAGCAGAGACAGTATGTGCGCTCTTTGATAAACATAGGTGGACAAAATCTGCAAAAGAAAAAAAGAGATTGAGGATCTGAAGAGCAAGTTGGCACGGCGGCCAGATGACGCAATACATAAGTACCAAGAGTGTCAGAGGCATAACGGACACTTGAAAAAAAAAATGTTAATGGCATCACGTGCATTCGTCATGGTGTACGAGGCGAAGAACAAGGAATTGGAAGAGGAGAACAAAAGGCTTACAGATAACCTGAGGAAGCTCAAGTTGGATTACAAGCATTTCCACTTGCCCCCTATTCGCAAACTGCCTACGTCTGGGGACAAATCAAACGACCCGTATGTGTCTGGGCACATAGCAAAGCCCACCCTAGCCCATGTTCGCTTCCCACTAAATTCCAAGTGTCAGTTGGAGTCTGAAGGCAAGATGAAGTACACCCCCCTTCCTCCCATCTCCAATAGTCTCCAGTGCAAAGGAAGAAAAATCAGGCCACACCCGCCACCTCAATGATCCATCTCCGTAAACATGAGCTAAAGTTCCTGCCAAGGATGGGAAGTCGTGACCCGGCCAACACTACCTGTGATAGGCTAGTGTTCATTGCCTTTATAAGTTAGGTTTAGACATGATTAGTAAGATTGTTAAGGGTTACAGCTTTTAGGATAGCACTGTGACTCAGTGGCTAGCATCGAACTTTCACAGAAAGGCTCCTGGAGGGTTAAAATCCATCCAACAGGAGCCTTTCTGTGTGGAGTTTGCATGTTTCCCTGTCTGTTTGGGTTTAATCTGGGTGCTCCGGTTTCCTCCCACAGACATCCGGGTCAGATACAATACTTGAGCAGCCTAAATGCTCAGCGGGTCGTTCACTAATCGCAGGTTTGGTGGGTTGATCCCCAGCTCCTCCTGCACACGTTAATTTCCTTAAAGGAACATGCCGACTTATTGGGACTTTAGCTTATTCACCATTACCCCCAGAGTTAGACAAGTCGATACATATCCTTCATCTCTGTGCGTGCGATATTGTGTCAACAATTACTAGATACTAAAAGCATAGTTTACAATCATGGGTGTTCGCTGCAACAATTAACAGGGGAGACCATGTAATACCATGATGTTTCATAGAATTCTAACCAAAAACACTGACCACTGAATCTATGGCTATACTTGCTCTAGATATGGATCCAAATACACCTGTAGCCACCTTCAGTGGTCTCCCACACCAAATGCATATGTCATATCCAGTGCGCCACCACCTGCTGCTCAGCCTGCTTAGCTATTGTTATGAGACTGTCACATATTAGCTATATCCTGTAAATATGCTAAAATTAATTTGACTTTTCTAATGTGTTTAAAGTTGCACAATCAAAAACAAATACAATTAATAAAATTAATATCTTTTGCAATCAAAGAATATTTTTGTTGTTATCAATTGGGGTCTTGTGATAGTAAAATCATCACAGTTTGGTGTTGCTCTGATCAATTCCCAAATAAGGAATGTGTGGGTGTTAATCTGAAGGAGCTTACTTAATCAAAATGCTTTTCTGGGTCACTTTGACCAAAGTGCAGTTGGGTCACTTATATAACGAGAGATGAAACACTTGTGTAATCCAATCAAATATTGTTTTATTTTTGAGTGAAACTTACTGTACGCCAAGGCTCTAGTGTGGGAAAGGTGGGTGCCTGTGGGCCTGACTTGGCCCGTCAGGCTCACATATCTGCCATTGGTAAAAATATAAAAGCAGGGGGTCCCTGCGCTCTGGTAGAGTCTACTGTTTACTGCACGAGACGCCCGGCTGGTTGCACAGGGGATCTACCGGAGTGTTGGCTCTCCACCCATTGGCGACGGTAAGCTTCGTTTTCTGTTTGATTATGTGTAACCAAGTGTGAGGGATTGTGGGTTGAGATTGGCAATAAACGCCATATATTGTATCAGTCTAACCTGAGTCCAGTGTGATCATTTCCTGAGTGCCGACCCCAACCCCGATCCTCCTAAATTTATTTCAAGACAGGTCTCCAGAGTAAACTTGCTCGGAAGAAACTAAAATATGTATATATTTAAACAGCACAATTTGTATAATAATAATGTAGGCTCTGGGTTGGGCTGCAGAGCTGGCTAAAGGATGCCCATTTAATTTTCACCCTCAAGCTCAACCAGCATTTAAATACAAATATATATAAATATATCTAAATAAAAATAAACAGAGTCAGTGTGGTGTGTATTACATTTACTATATTACATACTTAATATTATCAACAATTCAGCATACTTTTGTGGTACTTTGAATAAACAGTATGTAGACGCACTGAGCTGTAATTACCACGTCACTTCCTGAAAGCCTCTTTGCCTGTTGAAGATGCGTAACCATGGTAACCTGTGCAAAGCTCTGGAGATGCATTCTATTTCTATGCTCCAGACTGTCAAACTCTACTTTCCATTAATAATAGAATTAGAATGACAAGCGAAATAAAACATGTTTAAACATGATCATCCTACGGCGACCCCTTTGGCACACGTTTACTTGTCAACCTGATTATTAGATTGAATTGATGATTACTGTCGATCATTTCCTAACTGGGGGAAAACTTCAAAGTAACGATTTAGTTTGAAGTTTCCGTGACGTTTGCAGTCTATGGGTCACACTCAAACACACGGAGCTCTGAAGCAGACCTGTACATCACTTAGTGTCGACTCTCGCTGTAAAAATAGAGACGAGCAGCGGCACAGACCAAGGAGCTGCTGCACATTTGTGTCCCTGTTTCTGCCGTAGTTTTGGGCTTCAGCAGCGTCTCAAACGGGGCTCTGTGTCTGTCAGGAGGTCTGAGATCTACCGTATCAGCAGGGCAATCATCCGCAAAACTCAATATCACCTAGGGCAACCAAAGGGCTAAAACCGGGCCTGGTCGGAGGTTACATCATCACAACCCATCGAACAGTCTAGCATCATCTCTTGCCTTTTATGCCTTTAATCTTGATGATGACATAATTGGAATGTCATGACATCACCAACGTGTCATAGAACATTATGTTGGAGTACCTCCAACCTTTGCTTATAGGAGTACCTTGTTAGTGTGCTTTAATTACCTTACATTTGGTTTCCTTGGGCCACAGTGCATGAGAAAGACAGCTGACAGGAGGTAAACAGCTACCCATGTATTTGTTGCTTATTAATGCAATTCCAGTCACACAGAGAATAACAGGGAAAGACTATTATAGTATCCATTGAATATATATGAAACAGACAAACACAATGAAGCCAGAAGAAAAAACTCACACTAAAGCTATGAAAATAGAAAAACTAAAGAGTGAACTTTCCAGGGTAAAGCTTAACGAGCAACGCCTAATGGACCAAAACACAGAGCAGAAAAAAAGGCTCGCCAAACTAGTTGCAGCAGATATTGCCTTAAAAAAGAACAGGAGGAGGTTACTACTCTCACAAAGGTAATTGCTCGCAAGGACAGGCATGTAGAAAAGTTAAGACAAGAACTAAACAATGTCAAAACTGAACTTTTGGACGAAAAGACCAGCAGGGCTAATGAGAAGAATAATTCAGAGAAGATAATTGCGCTTCTAAAGAAGGAGTCTCAGGAATATCTGAACAATTTCTCTGTGGAGAAGACGTTCAGGGAGCAGAAGGAGAAGGAGATCAAAAAGTTAATCAACACAGAGACGGACAAAAAGAATTGATCTTGCGTGTGCAGAAATTGTGTCATCAGGTCGAGGAGTTGACAGGGAATAAACATTATGCCCTCAAAACAATTGAAGAACAGAACCAACTGTTGGAAAATAAGGACACAGATATCAATTTGATAACAGAGGAGTTAAAGACAGTGAGAGCATCTGCAAACTATTGAAAGAGGAAGGACAAAAGCTGATGTCTTTTAAAAACAGATTTAAGACCGTACAAAAACAATGTGAGAGACAACTGAATGAACTTAAACAAAAGGACATCTATAAGAAAGAAAATCATCTATTTTCAAAGGAGATAGCCATGTTGACAAGCAAGAATGAGGAATTGACTGTTTTGTTTAAGAACCTGGAATACGATATGGAATCTGTGCGGAAAGAAAATAAATCCCTAGTAGTGTATATCGAAAATCAGGAAAAAGAGGCAGAGAAACAGCGTAAGCTCATTGAAAACTTGGAAATGGAACTCAGCAGTTGCAGTGGACTCAAAATTAAACTCCGAAATAAGCAGAGAGAGCTCACCAAGCACACTATGGCCAGAGACAACGAGATTATCAATGTTAGAAATCTGATTACTGAGTCAGAGAGCCAGCGAAGACTGCTAACAATCCAGATTGAGAGTATCACGACTGAGAAAAAAAACTCCTAACGGAAAATTTCTTTAAGGCTCAGACGGAAATGGATAGGATGAACAAAACAATTAAAAAACTGCGTAGAAAACTGAAAGGCAACTCCCGTGAAGCCGATTTAAAGACCACAGAGCTGGTCAAGGTAAAGATGGATTTGGATTCTCTGAGATACCAGCTGGAAACCGTAAGAGAGCAGCTGGCAGAAACAAAGATGTCACAGACACTTTCCATAGTTTCTGCTGATAAGGCCCATCAGCTGGCAGAGAAGAAATTGGCCAAGATTACAGCAGAAAAGGAGAAGTTGGAACTCGAGGTGCAGCAGTACAAGGAACAAGCTGTGCAGCAAACACGGATGCTCAACCTCCAGGATGCCGAGAAGGCCAAGCTAGAAGAAACGATCAGGGAATATGCAGATATAGTCAAGTCTCTCAGGCCGCAGATCAAGAGACTTCAGCTTGAGCATGACATCAAAAACACGATACTGCAGCGGCATGCAGCTAGTTCACGCAGAGAGAGAACTAGATCTAAAAAGGGAAATCAGAATCCCATTGTTAAATCGTTTTTCAACCAGCAGAGACAGTATGTGCGCTCTTTGATAAACATAGGTGGACAAAATCTGCAAAAGAAAAAAGAGATTGAGGATCTGAAGAGCAAGTTGGCACGGCGGCCAGATGACGCAATACATAAGTACCAAGAGTGTCAGAGGCATAACGGACACTTGAAAAAAATGTTAATGGCATCACGTGCATTCGTCATGGTGTACGAGGCGAAGAACAAGGAATTGGAAGAGGAGAACAAAAGGCTTACAGATAACCTGAGGAAGCTCAAGTTGGATTACAAGCATTTCCACTTGCCCCCTATTCGCAAACTGCCTACGTCTGGGGACAAATCAAACGACCCGTATGTGTCTGGGCACATAGCAAAGCCCACCCTAGCCCATGTTCGCTTCCCACTAAATTCCAAGTGTCAGTTGGAGTCTGAAGGCAAGATGAAGTACACCCCCCTTCCTCCCATCTCCAATAGTCTCCAGTGCAAAGGAAGAAAAATCAGGCCACACCCGCCACCTCAATGATCCATCTCCGTAAACATGAGCTAAAGTTCCTGCCAAGGATGGGAAGTCGTGACCCGGCCAACACTACCTGTGATAGGCTAGTGTTCATTGCCTTTATAAGTTAGGCTTAGACATGATTAGTAAGATTGTTAAGGGTTACAGCTTTTAGGATAGCACTGTGACTCAGTGGCTAGCATCGAACTTTCACAGAAAGGCTCCTGGAGGGTTAAAATCCATCCAACAGGAGCCTTTCTGTGTGGAGTTTGCATGTTTCCCTGTCTGTTTGGGTTTAATCTGGGTGCTCCGGTTTCCTCCCACAGACATCCGGGTCAGATACAATACTTGAGCAGCCTAAATGCTCAGCGGGTCGTTCACTAATCGCAGGTTTGGTGGGTTGATCCCCAGCTCCTCCTGCACACGTTAATTTCCTTAAAGGAACATGCCGACTTATTGGGACTTTAGCTTATTCACCATTACCCCCAGAGTTAGACAAGTCGATACATATCCTTCTCATCTCTGTGCGTGCGATATTGTGTCAACAATTACTAGATACTAAAAGCATAGTTTACAATCATGGGTGTTCGCTGCAACAATTAACAGGGGGACCATGTAATACCATGATGTTTCATAGAATTCTAACCAAAAACACTGACCACTGAATCTATGGCTATACTTGCTCTAGATATGGATCCAAATACACCTGTAGCCACCTTCAGTGGTCTCCCACACCAAATGCATATGTCATATCCAGTGCGCCACCACCTGCTGCTCAGCCTGCTTAGCTATTGTTATGAGACTGTCACATATTAGCTATATCCTGTAAATATGCTAAAATTAATTTGACTTTTCTAATGTGTTTAAAGTTGCACAATCAAAAACAAATACAATTAATAAAATTAATATCTTTTGCAATCAAAGAATATTTTTGTTGTTATCAATTGGGGTCTTGTGATAGTAAAATCATCACAGTTTGGTGTTGCTCTGATCAATTCCCAAATAAGGAATGTGTGGGTGTTAATCTGAAGGAGCTTACTTAATCAAAATGCTTTTCTGGGTCACTTTGACCAAAGTGCAGTTTCGGGTCACTTATATAACGAGAGATGAAACACTTGTGTAATCCAATCAAATATTGTTTTTTTTTGAGTGAAACTTACTGTACGCCAAGGCTCTAGTGTGGGAAAGGTGGGTGCCTGTGGGCCTGACTTGGCCCGTCAGGCTCACACCGGTCTGCCATTGGTAAAACTATAAAGAGCAGGGGGTCCCTGCGCTCTGGTAGAGTCTACTGTGGGTAAAACGCCCGGCTGGTTGCACAGGGGATCTACGGAGTGTTGGCTCTCCACCCATTGGCGACGGTAAGCTTCGTTTTCTGTTTGATTATGTGTAACCAAGTGTGAGGGATTGTGGGTTGAGATTGGCAATAAACGCCATATATTGTATCAGTCTAACCTGAGTCCAGTGTGATCATTTCCTGAGTGCCGACCAACCCCCCGATCCTCCTAAATTTATTTCAAGACAGGTCTCCAGAGTAAACTTGCTCGGAAGAAACTAAAATATGTATATATTTAAACAGCACAATTTGTATAATAATAATGTAGGCTCTGGGTTGGGCTGCAGAGCTGGCTAAAGGATGCCCATTTAATTTTCACCCTCAAGCTCAACCAGCATTTAAATACAAATATATATAAATATATCTAAATAAAAATAAACAGAGTCAGTGTGGTGTGTATTACATTTACTATATTACATACTTAATATTATCAACAATTCAGCATACTTTTGTGGTACTTTGAATAAACAGTATGTAGACGCACTGAGCTGTAATTACCACGTCACTTCCTGAAAGCCTCTTTGCCTGTTGAAGATGCGTAACCATGGTAACCTGTGCAAAGCTCTGGAGATGCATTCTATTTCTATGCTCCAGACTGTCAAACTCTACTTTCCATTAATAATAGAATTAGAATGACAAGCGAAATAAAACATGTTTAAACATGATCATCCTACGGCGACCCCTTTGGCACACGTTTACTTGTCAACCTGATTATTAGATTGAATTGATGATTACTGTCGATCATTTCCTAACTGGGGGAAAACTTCAAAGTAACGATTTAGTTTGAAGTTTCCGTGACGTTTGCAGTCTATGGGTCACACTCAAACACACGGAGCTCTGAAGCAGACCTGTACATCACTTAGTGTCGACTCTCGCTGTAAAAATAGAGACGAGCAGCGGCACAGACCAAGGAGCTGCTGCACATTTGTGTCCCTGTTTCTGCCGTAGTTTTGGGCTTCAGCAGCGTCTCAAACGGGGCTCTGTGTCTGTCAGGAGGTCTGAGATCTACCGTATCAGCAGGGCAATCATCCGCAAAACTCAATATCACCTAGGGCAACCAAAGGGCTAAAACCGGGCCTGGTCGGAGGTTACATCATCACAACCCATCGAACAGTCTAGCATCATCTCTTGCCTTTTATGCCTTTAATCTTGATGATGACATAATTGGAATGTCATGACATCACCAACGTGTCATAGAACATTATGTTGGAGTACCTCCAACCTTTGCTTATAGGAGTACCTTGTTAGTGTGCTTTAATTACCTTACATTTGGTTTCCTTGGGCCACAGTGCATGAGAAAGACAGCTGACAGGAGGTAAACAGCTACCCATGTATTTGTTGCTTATTAATGCAATTCCAGTCACACAGAGAATAACAGGGAAAGACTATTATAGTATCCATTGAATATATGAAACAGACAAACACAATGAAGCCAGAAGAAAAAACTCACACTAAAGCTATGAAAATAGAAAAACTAAAGAGTGAACTTTCCAGGGTAAAGCTTAACGAGCAACGTCTAATGGACCAAAACACAGAGCAGAAAAAAAGGCTCGCCAAACTAGTTGCAGCAGATATTGCCTTAAAAAAAAAGAACAGGAGGAGGTTACTACTCTCACAAAGGTAATTGCTCGCAAGGACAGGCATGTAGAAAAGTTAAGACAAGAACTAAACAATGTCAAAACTGAACTTTTGGACGAAAAGACCAGCAGGGCTAATGAGAAGAATAATTCAGAGAAGATAATTGCGCTTCTAAAGAAGGAGTCTCAGGAATATCTGAACAATTTCTCTGTGGAGAAGACGTTCAGGGAGCAGAAGGAGAAGGAGATCAAAAAGTTAATCAACACAGAGACGGACAAAAAAGAATTGATCTTGCGTGTGCAGAAATTGTGTCATCAGGTCGAGGAGTTGACAGGGAATAAACATTATGCCCTCAAAACAATTGAAGAACAGAACCAACTGTTGGAAAATAAGGACACAGATATCAATTTGATAACAGAGGAGTTAAAGACAGTGAGAGCATCTGCAAACTATTGGAAAGAGGAAGGACAAAAGCTGATGTCTTTTAAAAACAGATTTAAGACCGTACAAAAACAATGTGAGAGACAACTGAATGAACTTAAACAAAAGGACATCTATAAGAAAGAAAATCATCTATTTTCAAAGGAGATAGCCATGTTGACAAGCAAGAATGAGGAATTGACTGTTTTGTTTAAGAACCTGGAATACGATATGGAATCTGTGCGGAAAGAAAATAAATCCCTAGTAGTGTATATCGAAAATCAGGAAAAAGAGGCAGAGAAACAGCGTAAGCTCATTGAAAACTTGGAAATGGAACTCAGCAGTTGCAGTGGACTCAAAATTAAACTCCGAAATAAGCAGAGAGAGCTCACCAAGCACACTATGGCCAGAGACAACGAGATTATCAATGTTAGAAATCTGATTACTGAGTCAGAGAGCCAGCGAAGACTGCTAACAATCCAGATTGAGAGTATCACGACTGAGAAAAAACTCCTAACGGAAAATTTCTTTAAGGCTCAGACGGAAATGGATAGGATGAACAAAACAATTAAAAAACTGCGTAGAAAACTGAAAGGCAACTCCCGTGAAGCCGATTTAAAGACCACAGAGCTGGTCAAGGTAAAGATGGATTTGGATTCTCTGAGATACCAGCTGGAAACCGTAAGAGAGCAGCTGGCAGAAACAAAGATGTCACAGACACTTTCCATAGTTTCTGCTGATAAGGCCCATCAGCTGGCAGAGAAGAAATTGGCCAAGATTACAGCAGAAAAGGAGAAGTTGGAACTCGAGGTGCAGCAGTACAAGGAACAAGCTGTGCAGCAAACACGGATGCTCAACCTCCAGGATGCCGAGAAGGCCAAGCTAGAAGAAACGATCAGGGAATATGCAGATATAGTCAAGTCTCTCAGGCCGCAGATCAAGAGACTTCAGCTTGAGCATGACATCAAAAACACGATACTGCAGCGGCATGCAGCTAGTTCACAGAGAGAGAACTAGATCTAAAAAGGGAAATCAGAATCCCATTGTTAAATCGTTTTTCAACCAGCAGAGACAGTATGTGCGCTCTTTGATAAACATAGGTGGACAAAATCTGCAAAAAAAAAAGAGATTGAGGATCTGAAGAGCAAGTTGGCACGGCGGCCAGATGACGCAATACATAAGTACCAAGAGTGTCAGAGGCATAACGGACACTTGAAAAAAATGTTAATGGCATCACGCATTCATGGTGTACGAGGCGAAGAACAAGGAATTGGAAGAGGAGAACAAAAGGCTTACAGATAACCTGAGGAAGCTCAAGTTGGATTACAAGCATTTCCACTTGCCCCCTATTCGCAAACTGCCTACGTCTGGGGACAAATCAAACGACCCGTATGTGTCTGGGCACATAGCAAAGCCCACCCTAGCCCATGTTCGCTTCCCACTAAATTCCAAGTGTCAGTTGGAGTCTGAAGGCAAGATGAAGTACACCCCCCTTCCTCCCATCTCCAATAGTCTCCAGTGCAAAGGAAGAAAAATCAGGCCACACCCGCCACCTCAATGATCCATCTCCGTAAACATGAGCTAAAGTTCCTGCCAAGGATGGGAAGTCGTGACCCGGCCAACACTACCTGTGATAGGCTAGTGTTCATTGCCTTTATAAGTTAGGCTTAGACATGATTAGTAAGATTGTTAAGGGTTACAGCTTTTAGGATAGCACTGTGACTCAGTGGCTAGCATCGAACTTTCACAGAAAGGCTCCTGGAGGGTTAAAATCCATCCAACAGGAGCCTTTCTGTGTGGAGTTTGCATGTTTCCCTGTCTGTTTGGGTTTAATCTGGGTGCTCCGGTTTCCTCCCACAGACATCCGGGTCAGATACAATACTTGAGCAGCCTAAATGCTCAGCGGGTCGTTCACTAATCGCAGGTTTGGTGGGTTGATCCCCAGCTCCTCCTGCACACGTTAATTTCCTTAAAGGAACATGCCGACTTATTGGGACTTTAGCTTATTCACCATTACCCCCAGAGTTAGACAAGTCGATACATATCCTTCTCATCTCTGTGCGTGCGATATTGTGTCAACAATTACTAGATACTAAAAGCATAGTTTACAATCATGGGTGTTCGCTGCAACAATTAACAGGGGAGACCATGTAATACCATGATGTTTCATAGAATTCTAACCAAAAACACTGACCACTGAATCTATGGCTATACTTGCTCTAGATATGGATCCAAATACACCTGTAGCCACCTTCAGTGGTCTCCCACACCAAATGCATATGTCATATCCAGTGCGCCACCACCTGCTGCTCAGCCTGCTTAGCTATTGTTATGAGACTGTCACATATTAGCTATATCCTGTAAATATGCTAAAATTAATTTGACTTTTCTAATGTGTTTAAAGTTGCACAATCAAAAACAAATACAATTAATAAAATTAATATCTTTTGCAATCAAAGAATATTTTTGTTGTTATCAATTGGGGTCTTGTGATAGTAAAATCATCACAGTTTGGTGTTGCTCTGATCAATTCCCAAATAAGGAATGTGTGGGTGTTAATCTGAAGGAGCTTACTTAATCAAAATGCTTTTCTGGGTCACTTTGACCAAAGTGCAGTTTCGGGTCACTTATATAACGAGAGATGAAACACTTGTGTAATCCAATCAAATATTGTTTTATTTTTGAGTGAAACTTACTGTACGCCAAGGCTCTAGTGTGGGAAAGGTGGGTGCCTGTGGGCCTGACTTGGCCCGTCAGGCTCACCAGCGGTCTGCCATTGGTAAAACTATAAAGAGCAGGGGGTCCCTGCGCTCTGGTAAAGTCTACTGTGGGTAACGAGACGCCCGGCTGGTTGCACAGGGGATCTACCGGAGTGTTGGCTCTCCACCCATTGGCGACGGTAAGCTTCGTTTTCTGTTTGATTATGTGTAACCAAGTGTGAGGGATTGTGGGTTGAGATTGGCAATAAACGCCATATATTGTATCAGTCTAACCTGAGTCCAGTGTGATCATTTCCTGAGTGCCGACCAACCCCCGATCCTCCTAAATTTATTTCAAGACAGGTCTCCAGAGTAAACTTGCTCGGAAGAAACTAAAATATGTATATATTTAAACAGCACAATTTGTATAATAATAATGTAGGCTCTGGGTTGGGCTGCAGAGCTGGCTAAAGGATGCCCATTTAATTTTCACCCTCAAGCTCAACCAGCATTTAAATACAAATATATATAAATATATCTAAATAAAAATAAACAGAGTCAGTGTGGTGTGTATTACATTTACTATATTACATACTTAATATTATCAACAATTCAGCATACTTTTGTGGTACTTTGAATAAACAGTATGTAGACGCACTGAGCTGTAATTACCACGTCACTTCCTGAAAGCCTCTTTGCCTGTTGAAGATGCGTAACCATGGTAACCTGTGCAAAGCTCTGGAGATGCATTCTATTTCTATGCTCCAGACTGTCAAACTCTACTTTCCATTAATAATAGAATTAGAATGACAAGCGAAATAAAACATGTTTAAACATGATCATCCTACGGCGACCCCTTTGGCACACGTTTACTTGTCAACCTGATTATTAGATTGAATTGATGATTACTGTCGATCATTTCCTAACTGGGGGAAAACTTCAAAGTAACGATTTAGTTTGAAGTTTCCGTGACGTTTGCAGTCTATGGGTCACACTCAAACACACGGAGCTCTGAAGCAGACCTGTACATCACTTAGTGTCGACTCTCGCTGTAAAAATAGAGAGCGAGCAGCGGCACAGACCAAGGAGCTGCTGCACATTTGTGTCCCTGTTTCTGCCGTAGTTTTGGGCTTCAGCAGCGTCTCAAACGGGGCTCTGTGTCTGTCAGGAGGTCTGAGATCTACCGTATCAGCAGGGCAATCATCCGCAAAACTCAATATCACCTAGGGCAACCAAAGGGCTAAAACCGGGCCTGGTCGGAGGTTACATCATCACAACCCATCGAACAGTCTAGCATCATCTCTTGCCTTTTATGCCTTTAATCTTGATGATGACATAATTGGAATGTCATGACATCACCAACGTGTCATAGAACATTATGTTGGAGTACCTCCAACCTTTGCTTATAGGAGTACCTTGTTAGTGTGCTTTAATTACCTTACATTTGGTTTCCTTGGGCCACAGTGCATGAGAAAGACAGCTGACAGGAGGTAAACAGCTACCCATGTATTTGTTGCTTATTAATGCAATTCCAGTCACACAGAGAATAACAGGAAAGACTATTATAGTATCCATTGAATATATGAAACAGACAAACACAATGAAGCCAGAAGAAAAAAACTCACACTAAAGCTATGAAAATAGAAAAACTAAAGAGTGAACTTTCCAGGGTAAAGCTTAACGAGCAACGTCTAATGGACCAAAACACAGAGCAGAAAAAAAGGCTCGCCAAACTAGTTGCAGCAGATATTGCCTTAAAAAAAAAGAACAGGAGGAGGTTACTACTCTCACAAAGGTAATTGCTCGCAAGGACAGGCATGTAGAAAAGTTAAGACAAGAACTAAACAATGTCAAAACTGAACTTTTGGACGAAAAAGACCAGCAGGGCTAATGAGAAGAATAATTCAGAGAAGATAATTGCGCTTCTAAAGAAGGAGTCTCAGGAATATCTGAACAATTTCTCTGTGGAGAAGACGTTCAGGGAGCAGAAGGAGAAGGAGATCAAAAAGTTAATCAACACAGAGACGGACAAAAAGAATTGATCTTGCGTGTGCAGAAATTGTGTCATCAGGTCGAGGAGTTGACAGGGAATAAACATTATGCCCTCAAAACAATTGAAGAACAGAACCAACTGTTGGAAAATAAGGACACAGATATCAATTTGATAACAGAGGAGTTAAAGACAGTGAGAGCATCTGCAAACTATTGAAAGAGGAAGGACAAAAGCTGATGTCTTTTAAAAACAGATTTAAGACCGTACAAAAACAATGTGAGAGACAACTGAATGAACTTAAACAAAAGGACATCTATAAGAAAGAAAATCATCTATTTTCAAAGGAGATAGCCATGTTGACAAGCAAGAATGAGGAATTGACTGTTTTGTTTAAGAACCTGGAATACGATATGGAATCTGTGCGGAAAGAAAATAAATCCCTAGTAGTGTATATCGAAAATCAGGAAAAAGAGGCAGAGAAACAGCGTAAGCTCATTGAAAACTTGGAAATGGAACTCAGCAGTTGCAGTGGACTCAAAATTAAACTCGAAATAAGCAGCAGAGAGAGCTCACCAAGCACACTATGGCCAGAGACAACGAGATTATCAATGTTAGAAATCTGATTACTGAGTCAGAGAGCCAGCGAAGACTGCTAACAATCCAGATTGAGAGTATCACGACTGAGAAAAAACTCCTAACGGAAAATTTCTTTAAGGCTCAGACGGAAATGGATAGGATGAACAAAACAATTAAAAAACTGCGTAGAAAACTGAAAGGCAACTCCCGTGAAGCCGATTTAAAGACCACAGAGCTGGTCAAGGTAAAGATGGATTTGGATTCTCTGAGATACCAGCTGGAAACCGTAAAGAGAGCAGCTGGCAGAAACAAAGATGTCACAGACACTTTCCATAGTTTCTGCTGATAAGGCCCATCAGCTGGCAGAGAAGAAATTGGCCAAGATTACAGCAGAAAAGGAGAAGTTGGAACTCGAGGTGCAGCAGTACAAGGAACAAGCTGTGCAGCAAACACGGATGCTCAACCTCCAGGATGCCGAGAAGGCCAAGCTAGAAGAAACGATCAGGGAATATGCAGATATAGTCAAGTCTCTCAGGCCGCAGATCAAGAGACTTCAGCTTGAGCATGACATCAAAAACACGATACTGCAGCGGCATGCAGCTAGTTCACGCAGAGAGAGAACTAGATCTAAAAAGGGAAATCAGAATCCCATTGTTAAATCGTTTTTCAACCAGCAGAGACAGTATGTGCGCTCTTTGATAAACATAGGTGGACAAAATCTGCAAAAGAAAAAAGAGATTGAGGATCTGAAGAGCAAGTTGGCACGGCGGCCAGATGACGCAATACATAAGTACCAAGAGTGTCAGAGGCATAACGGACACTTGAAAAAAATGTTAATGGCATCACGTGCATTCGTCATGGTGTACGAGGCGAAGAACAAGGAATTGGAAGAGGAGAACAAAAGGCTTACAGATAACCTGAGGAAGCTCAAGTTGGATTACAAGCATTTCCACTTGCCCCCTATTCGCAAACTGCCTCCGTCTGGGGACAAATCAAACGACCCGTATGTGTCTGGGCACATAGCAAAGCCCACCCTAGCCCATGTTCGCTTCCCACTAAATTCCAAGTGTCAGTTGGAGTCTGAAGGCAAGATGAAGTACACCCCCCTTCCTCCCATCTCCAATAGTCTCCAGTGCAAAGGAAGAAAAATCAGGCCACACCCGCCACCTCAATGATCCATCTCCGTAAACATGAGCTAAAGTTCCTGCCAAGGATGGGAAGTCGTGACCCGGCCAACACTACCTGTGATAGGCTAGTGTTCATTGCCTTTATAAGTTAGGCTTAGACATGATTAGTAAGATTGTTAAGGGTTACAGCTTTTAGGATAGCACTGTGACTCAGTGGCTAGCATCGAACTTTCACAGAAAGGCTCCTGGAGGGTTAAAATCCATCCAACAGGAGCCTTTCTGTGTGGAGTTTGCATGTTTCCCTGTCTGTTTGGGTTTAATCTGGGTGCTCCGGTTTCCTCCCACAGACATCGGGTCAGATACAATACTTGAGCAGCCTAAATGCTCAGCGGGTCGTTCACTAATCGCAGGTTTGGTGGGTTGATCCCCAGCTCCTCCTGCACACGTTAATTTCCTTAAAGGAACATGCCGACTTATTGGGACTTTAGCTTATTCACCATTACCCCCAGAGTTAGACAAGTCGATACATATCCTTCTCATCTCTGTGCGTGCGATATTGTGTCAACAATTACTAGATACTAAAAGCATAGTTTACAATCATGGGTGTTCGCTGCAACAATTAACAGGGGAGACCATGTAATACCATGATGTTTCATAGAATTCTAACCAAAAACACTGACCACTGAATCTATGGCTATACTTGCTCTAGATATGGATCCAAATACACCTGTAGCCACCTTCAGTGGTCTCCCACACCAAATGCATATGTCATATCCAGTGCGCCACCACCTGCTGCTCAGCCTGCTTAGCTATTGTTATGAGACTGTCACATATTAGCTATATCCTGTAAATATGCTAAAATTAATTTGACTTTTCTAATGTGTTTAAAGTTGCACAATCAAAAACAAATACAATTAATAAAATTAATATCTTTTGCAATCAAAGAATATTTTTGTTGTTATCAATTGGGGTCTTGTGATAGTAAAATCATCACAGTTTGGTGTTGCTCTGATCAATTCCCAAATAAGGAATGTGTGGGTGTTAATCTGAAGGAGCTTACTTAATCAAAATGCTTTTCTGGGTCACTTTGACCAAAGTGCAGTTTCGGGTCACTTATATAACGAGAGATGAAACACTTGTGTAATCCAATCAAATATTGTTTTATTTTTGAGTGAAACTTACTGTACGCCAAGGCTCTAGTGTGGGAAAGGTGGGTGCCTGTGGGCCTGACTTGGCCCGTCAGGCTCACACGCGGTCTGCCATTGGTAAAACTATAAAGAGCAGGGGGTCCCTGCGCTCTGGTAGAGTCTACTGTGGGTCGCGTACGAGACGCCCGGCTGGTTGCACAGGGGATCTACCGGAGTGTTGGCTCTCCACCCATTGGCGACGGTAAGCTTCGTTTTCTGTTTGATTATGTGTAACCAAGTGTGAGGGATTGTGGGTTGAGATTGGCAATAAACGCCATATATTGTATCAGTCTAACCTGAGTCCAGTGTGATCATTTCCTGAGTGCCGACCAACCCCCGATCCTCCTAAATTTATTTCAAGACAGGTCTCCAGAGTAAACTTGCTCGGAAGAAACTAAAATATGTATATATTTAAACAGCACAATTTGTATAATAATAATGTAGGCTCTGGGTTGGGCTGCAGAGCTGGCTAAAGGATGCCCATTTAATTTTCACCCTCAAGCTCAACCAGCATTTAAATACAAATATATATAAATATATCTAAATAAAAATAAACAGAGTCAGTGTGGTGTGTATTACATTTACTATATTACATACTTAATATTATCAACAATTCAGCATACTTTTGTGGTACTTTGAATAAACAGTATGTAGACGCACTGAGCTGTAATTACCACGTCACTTCCTGAAAGCCTCTTTGCCTGTTGAAGATGCAACCATGGTAACCTGTGCAAAGCTCTGGAGATGCATTCTATTTCTATGCTCCAGACTGTCAAACTCTACTTTCCATTAATAATAGAATTAGAATGACAAGCGAAATAAAACATGTTTAAACATGATCATCCTACGGCGACCCCTTTGGCACGTTTACTTGTCAACCTGATTATTAGATTGAATTGATGATTACTGTCGATCATTTCCTAACTGGGGGAAAACTTCAAAGTAACGATTTAGTTTGAAGTTTCCGTGACGTTTGCAGTCTATGGGTCACACTCAAACACACGGAGCTCTGAAGCAGACCTGTACATCACTTAGTGTCGACTCTCGCTGTAAAAATAGAGCGAGCAGCGGCACAGACCAAGGAGCTGCTGCACATTTGTGTCCCTGTTTCTGCCGTAGTTTTGGGCTTCAGCAGCGTCTCAAACGGGGCTCTGTGTCTGTCAGGAGGTCTGAGATCTACCGTATCAGCAGGGCAATCATCCGCAAAACTCAATATCACCTAGGGCAACCAAAGGGCTAAAACCGGGCCTGGTCGGAGGTTACATCATCACAACCCATCGAACAGTCTAGCATCATCTCTTGCCTTTTATGCCTTTAATCTTGATGATGACATAATTGGAATGTCATGACATCACCAACGTGTCATAGAACATTATGTTGGAGTACCTCCAACCTTTGCTTATAGGAGTACCTTGTTAGTGTGCTTTAATTACCTTACATTTGGTTTCCTTGGGCCACAGTGCATGAGAAAGACAGCTGACAGGAGGTAAACAGCTACCCATGTATTTGTTGCTTATTAATGCAATTCCAGTCACACAGAGAATAACAGGGAAAGACTATTATAGTATCCATTGAATATATGAAACAGACAAACACAATGAAGCCAGAAGAAAAAACTCACACTAAAGCTATGAAAATAGAAAAACTAAAGAGTGAACTTTCCAGGGTAAAGCTTAACGAGCAACGTCTAATGGACCAAAACACAGAGCAGAAAAAAAGGCTCGCCAAACTAGTTGCAGCAGATATTGCCTTAAAAAAAGAACAGGAGGAGGTTACTACTCTCACAAAGGTAATTGCTCGCAAGGACAGGCATGTAGAAAAGTTAAGACAAGAACTAAACAATGTCAAAACTGAACTTTTGGACGAAAAGACCAGCAGGGCTAATGAGAAGAATAATTCAGAGAAGATAATTGCGCTTCTAAAGAAGGAGTCTCAGGAATATCTGAACAATTTCTCTGTGGAGAAGACGTTCAGGGAGCAGAAGGAGAAGGAGATCAAAAAGTTAATCAACACAGAGACGGACAAAAAAGAATTGATCTTGCGTGTGCAGAAATTGTGTCATCAGGTCGAGGAGTTGACAGGGAATAAACATTATGCCCTCAAAACAATTGAAGAACAGAACCAACTGTTGGAAAATAAGGACACAGATATCAATTTGATAACAGAGGAGTTAAAGACAGTGAGAGCATCTGCAAACTATTGGAAAGAGGAAGGACAAAAGCTGATGTCTTTTAAAAACAGATTTAAGACCGTACAAAAACAATGTGAGAGACAACTGAATGAACTTAAACAAAAGGACATCTATAAGAAAGAAAATCATCTATTTTCAAAGGAGATAGCCATGTTGACAAGCAAGAATGAGGAATTGACTGTTTTGTTTAAGAACCTGGAATACGATATGGAATCTGTGCGGAAAGAAAATAAATCCCTAGTAGTGTATATCGAAAATCAGGAAAAAGAGGCAGAGAAACAGCGTAAGCTCATTGAAAACTTGGAAATGGAACTCAGCAGTTGCAGTGGACTCAAAATTAAACTCCGAAATAAGCAGAGAGAGCTCACCAAGCACACTATGGCCAGAGACAACGAGATTATCAATGTTAGAAATCTGATTACTGAGTCAGAGAGCCAGCGAAGACTGCTAACAATCCAGATTGAGAGTATCACGACTGAGAAAAAACTCCTAACGGAAAATTTCTTTAAGGCTCAGACGGAAATGGATAGGATGAACAAAACAATTAAAAACTGCGTAGAAAACTGAAAGGCAACTCCCGTGAAGCCGATTTAAAGACCACAGAGCTGGTCAAGGTAAAGATGGATTTGGATTCTCTGAGATACCAGCTGGAAACCGTAAGAGAGCAGCTGGCAGAAACAAAGATGTCACAGACACTTTCCATAGTTTCTGCTGATAAGGCCCATCAGCTGGCAGAGAAGAAATTGGCCAAGATTACAGCAGAAAAGGAGAAGTTGGAACTCGAGGTGCAGCAGTACAAGGAACAAGCTGTGCAGCAAACACGGATGCTCAACCTCCAGGATGCCGAGAAGGCCAAGCTAGAAGAAACGATCAGGGAATATGCAGATATAGTCAAGTCTCTCAGGCCGCAGATCAAGAGACTTCAGCTTGAGCATGACATCAAAAACACGATACTGCAGCGGCATGCAGCTAGTTCACGCAGAGAGAGAACTAGATCTAAAAGGGAAATCAGAATCCCATTGTTAAATCGTTTTTCAACCAGCAGAGACAGTATGTGTGCGCTCTTTGATAAACATAGGTGGACAAAATCTGCAAAAAAAAAAAAGAGATTGAGGATCTGAAGAGCAAGTTGGCACGGCGGCCAGATGACGCAATACATAAGTACCAAGAGTGTCAGAGGCATAACGGACACTTGAAAAAAATGTTAATGGCATCACGTGCATTCGTCATGGTGTACGAGGCGAAGAACAAGGAATTGGAAGAGGAGAACAAAAGGCTTACAGATAACCTGAGGAAGCTCAAGTTGGATTACAAGCATTTCCACTTGCCCCCTATTCGCAAACTGCCTACGTCTGGGGACAAATCAAACGACCCGTATGTGTCTGGGCACATAGCAAAGCCCACCCTAGCCCATGTTCGCTTCCCACTAAATTCCAAGTGTCAGTTGGAGTCTGAAGGCAAGATGAAGTACACCCCCCTTCCTCCCATCTCCAATAGTCTCCAGTGCAAAGGAAGAAAAATCAGGCCACACCCGCCACCTCAATGATCCATCTCCGTAAACATGAGCTAAAGTTCCTGCCAAGGATGGGAAGTCGTGACCCGGCCAACACTACCTGTGATAGGCTAGTGTTCATTGCCTTTATAAGTTAGGTTTAGACATGATTAGTAAGATTGTTAAGGGTTACAGCTTTTAGGATAGCACTGTGACTCAGTGGCTAGCATCGAACTTTCACAGAAAGGCTCCTGGAGGGTTAAAATCCATCCAACAGGAGCCTTTCTGTGTGGAGTTTGCATGTTTCCCTGTCTGTTTGGGTTTAATCTGGGTGCTCCGGTTTCCTCCCACAGACATCCGGGTCAGATACAATACTTGAGCAGCCTAAATGCTCAGCGGGTCGTTCACTAATCGCAGGTTTGGTGGGTTGATCCCCAGCTCCTCCTGCACACGTTAATTTCCTTAAAGGAACATGCCGACTTATTGGGACTTTAGCTTATTCACCATTACCCCCAGAGTTAGACAAGTCGATACATATCCTTCTCATCTCTGTGCGTGCGATATTGTGTCAACAATTACTAGATACTAAAAGCATAGTTTACAATCATGGGTGTTCGCTGCAACAATTAACAGGGGAGACCATGTAATACCATGATGTTTCATAGAATTCTAACCAAAAACACTGACCACTGAATCTATGGCTATACTTGCTCTAGATATGGATCCAAATACACCTGTAGCCACCTTCAGTGGTCTCCCACACCAAATGCATATGTCATATCCAGTGCGCCACCACCTGCTGCTCAGCCTGCTTAGCTATTGTTATGAGACTGTCACATATTAGCTATATCCTGTAAATATGCTAAAATTAATTTGACTTTTCTAATGTGTTTAAAGTTGCACAATCAAAAACAAATACAATTAATAAAATTAATATCTTTTGCAATCAAAGAATATTTTTGTTGTTATCAATTGGGGTCTTGTGATAGTAAAATCATCACAGTTTGGTGTTGCTCTGATCAATTCCCAAATAAGGAATGTGTGGGTGTTAATCTGAAGGAGCTTACTTAATCAAAATGCTTTTCTGGGTCACTTTGACCAAAGTGCAGTTTCGGGTCACTTATATAACGAGAGATGAAACACTTGTGTAATCCAATCAAATATTGTTTTATTTTTGAGTGAAACTTACTGTACGCCAAGGCTCTAGTGTGGGAAAGGTGGGTGCCTGTGGGCCTGACTTGGCCCGTCAGGCTCACACGCTTGATCTGCCATTGGTAAAACTATAAAGAGCAGGGGGTCCCTGCGCTCTGGTAGAGTCTACTGTGGGTCGCGTCACGAGGACGCCCGGCTGGTTGCACAGGGGATCTACCGGAGTGTTGGCTCTCCACCCATTGGCGACGGTAAGCTTCGTTTTCTGTTTGATTATGTGTAACCAAGTGTGAGGGATTGTGGGTTGAGATTGGCAATAAACGCCATATATTGTATCAGTCTAACCTGAGTCCAGTGTGATCATTTCCTGAGTGCCGACCAACCCCCGATCCTCCTAAATTTATTTCAAGACAGGTCTCCAGAGTAAACTTGCTCGGAAGAAACTAAAATATGTATATATTTAAACAGCACAATTTGTATAATAATAATGTAGGCTCTGGGTTGGGCTGCAGAGCTGGCTAAAGGATGCCCATTTAATTTTCACCCTCAAGCTCAACCAGCATTTAAATACAAATATATATAAATATATCTAAATAAAAATAAACAGAGTCAGTGTGGTGTGTATTACATTTATATATTACATACTTAATATTATCAACAATTCAGCATACTTTTGTGGTACTTTGAATAAACAGTATGTAGACGCACTGAGCTGTAATTACCACGTCACTTCCTGAAAGCCTCTTTGCCTGTTGAAGATGCGTAACCATGGTAACCTGTGCAAAGCTCTGGAGATGCATTCTATTTCTATGCTCCAGACTGTCAAACTCTACTTTCCATTAATAATAGAATTAGAATGACAAGCGAAAATAAAACATGTTTAAACATGATCATCCTACGGCGACCCCTTTGGCACACGTTTACTTGTCAACCTGATTATTAGATTGAATTGATGATTACTGTCGATCATTTCCTAACTGGGGGAAAACTTCAAAGTAACGATTTAGTTTGAAGTTTCCGTGACGTTTGCAGTCTATGGGTCACACTCAAACACACGGAGCTCTGAAGCAGACCTGTACATCACTTAGTGTCGACTCTCGCTGTAAAAATAGAGACGAGCAGCGGCACAGACCAAGGAGCTGCTGCACATTTGTGTCCCTGTTTCTGCCGTAGTTTTGGGCTTCAGCAGCGTCTCAAACGGGGCTCTGTGTCTGTCAGGAGGTCTGAGATCTACCGTATCAGCAGGGCAATCATCCGCAAAACTCAATATCACCTAGGGCAACCAAAGGGCTAAAACCGGGCCTGGTCGGAGGTTACATCATCACAACCCATCGAACAGTCTAGCATCATCTCTTGCCTTTTATGCCTTTAATCTTGATGATGACATAATTGGAATGTCATGACATCACCAACGTGTCATAGAACATTATGTTGGAGTACCTCCAACCTTTGCTTATAGGAGTACCTTGTTAGTGTGCTTTAATTACCTTACATTTGGTTTCCTTGGGCCACAGTGCATGAGAAAGACAGCTGACAGGAGGTAAACAGCTACCCATGTATTTGTTGCTTATTAATGCAATTCCAGTCACACAGAGAATAACAGGGAAAGACTATTATAGTATCCATTGAATATATGAAACAGACAAACACAATGAAGCCAGAAGAAAAAACTCACACTAAAGCTATGAAAATAGAAAAACTAAAGAGTGAACTTTCCAGGGTAAAGCTTAACGAGCAACGTCTAATGGACCAAAACACAGAGCAGAAAAAAAGGCTCGCCAAACTAGTTGCAGCAGATATTGCCTTAAAAAAAGAACAGGAGGAGGTTACTACTCTCACAAAGGTAATTGCTCGCAAGGACAGGCATGTAGAAAAGTTAAGACAAGAACTAAACAATGTCAAAACTGAACTTTTGGACGAAAAAAAGACCAGCAGGGCTAATGAGAAGAATAATTCAGAGAAGATAATTGCGCTTCTAAAGAAGGAGTCTCAGGAATATCTGAACAATTTCTCTGTGGAGAAGACGTTCAGGGAGCAGAAGGAGAAGGAGATCAAAAAGTTAATCAACACAGAGACGGACAAAAAGAATTGATCTTGCGTGTGCAGAAATTGTGTCATCAGGTCGAGGAGTTGACAGGGAATAAACATTATGCCCTCAAAACAATTGAAGAACAGAACCAACTGTTGGAAAATAAGGACACAGATATCAATTTGATAACAGAGGAGTTAAAGACAGTGAGAGCATCTGCAAACTATTGGAAAGAGGAAGGACAAAAGCTGATGTCTTTTAAAAACAGATTTAAGACCGTACAAAAACAATGTGAGAGACAACTGAATGAACTTAAACAAAAGGACATCTATAAGAAAGAAAATCATCTATTTTCAAAGGAGATAGCCATGTTGACAAGCAAGAATGAGGAATTGACTGTTTTGTTTAAGAACCTGGAATACGATATGGAATCTGTGCGGAAAGAAAATAAATCCCTAGTAGTGTATATCGAAAATCAGAAAAAGAGGCAGAGAAACAGCGTAAGCTCATTGAAAACTTGGAAATGGAACTCAGCAGTTGCAGTGGACTCAAAATTAAACTCCGAAATAAGCAGAGAGAGCTCACCAAGCACACATGGCCAGAGACAACGAGATTATCAATGTTAGAAATCTGATTACTGAGTCAGAGAGCCAGCGAAGACTGCTAACAATCCAGATTGAGAGTATCACGACTGAGAAAAAACTCCTAACGGAAAATTTCTTTAAGGCTCAGACGGAAATGGATAGGATGAACAAAACAATTAAAAAACTGCGTAGAAAACTGAAAGGCAACTCCCGTGAAGCCGATTTAAAGACCACAGAGCTGGTCAAGGTAAAGATGGATTTGGATTCTCTGAGATACCAGCTGGAAACCGTAAGAGAGCAGCTGGCAGAAACAAAGATGTCACAGACACTTTCCATAGTTTCTGCTGATAAGGCCCATCAGCTGGCAGAAGAAATTGGCCAAGATTACAGCAGAAAAGGAGAAGTTGGAACTCGAGGTGCAGCAGTACAAGGAACAAGCTGTGCAGCAAACACGGATGCTCAACCTCCAGGATGCCGAGAAGGCCAAGCTAGAAGAAACGATCAGGGAATATGCAGATATAGTCAAGTCTCTCAGGCCGCAGATCAAGAGACTTCAGCTTGAGCATGACATCAAAAACACGATACTGCAGCGGCATGCAGCTAGTTCACGCAGAGAGAGAACTAGATCTAAAAAGGGAAATCAGAATCCCATTGTTAAATCGTTTTTCAACCAGCAGAGACAGTATGTGCGCTCTTTGATAAACATAGGTGGACAAAATCTGCAAAAGAAAAAAGAGATTGAGGATCTGAAGAGCAAGTTGGCACGGCGGCCAGATGACGCAATACATAAGTACCAAGAGTGTCAGAGGCATAACGGACACTTGAAAAAAAATGTTAATGGCATCACGTGCATTCGTCATGGTGTACGAGGCGAAGAACAAGGAATTGGAAGAGGAGAACAAAAGGCTTACAGATAACCTGAGGAAGCTCAAGTTGGATTACAAGCATTTCCACTTGCCCCCTATTCGCAAACTGCCTACGTCTGGGGACAAATCAAACGACCCGTATGTGTCTGGGCACATAGCAAAGCCCACCCTAGCCCATGTTCGCTTCCCACTAAATTCCAAGTGTCAGTTGGAGTCTGAAGGCAAGATGAAGTACACCCCCCTTCCTCCCATCTCCAATAGTCTCCAGTGCAAAGGAAGAAAAATCAGGCCACACCCGCCACCTCAATGATCCATCTCCGTAAACATGAGCTAAAGTTCCTGCCAAGGATGGGAAGTCGTGACCCGGCCAACACTACCTGTGATAGGCTAGTGTTCATTGCCTTTATAAGTTAGGCTTAGACATGATTAGTAAGATTGTTAAGGGTTACAGCTTTTAGGATAGCACTGTGACTCAGTGGCTAGCATCGAACTTTCACAGAAAGGCTCCTGGAGGGTTAAAATCCATCCAACAGGAGCCTTTCTGTGTGGAGTTTGCATGTTTCCCTGTCTGTTTGGGTTTAATCTGGGTGCTCCGGTTTCCTCCCACAGACATCCGGGTCAGATACAATACTTGAGCAGCCTAAATGCTCAGCGGGTCGTTCACTAATCGCAGGTTTGGTGGGTTGATCCCCAGCTCCTCCTGCACACGTTAATTTCCTTAAAGGAACATGCCGACTTATTGGGACTTTAGCTTATTCACCATTACCCCCAGAGTTAGACAAGTCGATACATATCCTTCTCATCTCTGTGCGTGCGATATTGTGTCAACAATTACTAGATACTAAAAGCATAGTTTACAATCATGGGTGTTCGCTGCAACAATTAACAGGGGAGACCATGTAATACCATGATGTTTCATAGAATTCTAACCAAAAACACTGACCACTGAATCTATGGCTATACTTGCTCTAGATATGGATCCAAATACACCTGTAGCCACCTTCAGTGGTCTCCCACACACCAAATGCATATGTCACATCCAGTGCGCCACCACCTGCTGCTCAGCCTGCTTAGCTATTGTTATGAGACTGTCACATATTAGCTATATCCTGTAAATATGCTAAAATTAATTTGACTTTTCTAATGTGTTTAAAGTTGCACAATCAAAAACAAATACAATTAATAAAATTAATATCTTTTGCAATCAAAGAATATTTTTGTTGTTATCAATTGGGGTCTTGTGATAGTAAAATCATCACAGTTTGGTGTTGCTCTGATCAATTCCCAAATAAGGAATGTGTGGGTGTTAATCTGAAGGAGCTTACTTAATCAAAATGCTTTTCTGGGTCACTTTGACCAAAGTGCAGTTTCGGGTCACTTATATAACGAGAGATGAAACACTTGTGTAATCCAATCAAATATTGTTTTATTTTTGAGTGAAACTTACTGTACGCCAAGGCTCTAGTGTGGGAAAGGTGGGTGCCTGTGGGCCTGACTTGGCCCGTCAGGCTCACACGCGGTCTGCCATTGGTAAAACTATAAAGAGCAGGGGGTCCCTGCGCTCTGGTAGAGTCTACTGTGGGTCGCGTACGAGACGCCCGGCTGGTTGCACAGGGGATCTACCGGAGTGTTGGCTCTCCACCCATTGGCGACGGTAAGCTTCGTTTTCTGTTTGATTATGTGTAACCAAGTGTGAGGGATTGTGGGTTGAGATTGGCAATAAACGCCATATATTGTATCAGTCTAACCTGAGTCCAGTGTGATCATTTCCTGAGTGCCGACCAACCCCGATCCTCCTAAATTTATTTCAAGACAGGTCTCCAGAGTAAACTTGCTCGGAAGAAACTAAAATATGTATATATTTAAACAGCACAATTTGTATAATAATAATGTAGGCTCTGGGTTGGGCTGCAGAGCTGGCTAAAGGATGCCCATTTAATTTTCACCCTCAAGCTCAACCAGCATTTAAATACAAATATATATAAATATATCTAAATAAAAATAAACAGAGTCAGTGTGGTGTGTATTACATTTACTATATTACATACTTAATATTATCAACAATTCAGCATACTTTTGTGGTACTTTGAATAAACAGTATGTAGACGCACTGAGCTGTAATTACCACGTCACTTCCTGAAAGCCTCTTTGCCTGTTGAAGATGCGTAACCATGGTAACCTGTGCAAAGCTCTGGAGATGCATTCTATTTCTATGCTCCAGACTGTCAAACTCTACTTTCCATTAATAATAGAATTAGAATGACAAGCGAAATAAAACATGTTTAAACATGATCATCCTACGGCGACCCCTTTGGCACACGTTTACTTGTCAACCTGATTATTAGATTGAATTGATGATTACTGTCGATCATTTCCTAACTGGGGAAAACTTCAAAGTAACGATTTAGTTTGAAGTTTCCGTGACGTTTGCAGTCTATGGGTCACACTCAAACACACGGAGCTCTGAAGCAGACCTGTACATCACTTAGTGTCGACTCTCGCTGTAAAAATAGAGGCGAGCAGCGGCACAGACCAAGGAGCTGCTGCACATTTGTGTCCCTGTTTCTGCCGTAGTTTTGGGCTTCAGCAGCGTCTCAAACGGGGCTCTGTGTCTGTCAGGAGGTCTGAGATCTACCGTATCAGCAGGGCAATCATCCGCAAAACTCAATATCACCTAGGGCAACCAAAGGGCTAAAACCGGGCCTGGTCGGAGGTTACATCATCACAACCCATCGAACAGTCTAGCATCATCTCTTGCCTTTTATGCCTTTAATCTTGATGATGACATAATTGGAATGTCATGACATCACCAACGTGTCATAGAACATTATGTTGGAGTACCTCCAACCTTTGCTTATAGGAGTACCTTGTTAGTGTGCTTTAATTACCTTACATTTGGTTTCCTTGGGCCACAGTGCATGAGAAAGACAGCTGACAGGAGGTAAACAGCTACCCATGTATTTGTTGCTTATTAATGCAATTCCAGTCACACAGAGAATAACAGGGAAAGACTATTATAGTATCCATTGAATATATGAAACAGACAAACACAATGAAGCCAGAAGAAAAAACTCACACTAAAGCTATGAAAATAGAAAAACTAAAGAGTGAACTTTCCAGGGTAAAGCTTAACGAGCAACGTCTAATGGACCAAAACACAGAGCAGAAAAAAGGCTCGCCAAACTAGTTGCAGCAGATATTGCCTTAAAAAAAAGAACAGGAGGAGGTTACTACTCTCACAAAGGTAATTGCTCGCAAGGACAGGCATGTAGAAAAGTTAAGACAAGAACTAAACAATGTCAAAACTGAACTTTTGGACGAAAAAAAAGACCAGCAGGGCTAATGAGAAGAATAATTCAGAGAAGATAATTGCGCTTCTAAAGAAGGAGTCTCAGGAATATCTGAACAATTTCTCTGTGGAGAAGACGTTCAGGGAGCAGAAGGAGAAGGAGATCAAAAAGTTAATCAACACAGAGACGGACAAAAAGAATTGATCTTGCGTGTGCAGAAATTGTGTCATCAGGTCGAGGAGTTGACAGGGAATAAACATTATGCCCTCAAAACAATTGAAGAACAGAACCAACTGTTGGAAAATAAGGACACAGATATCAATTTGATAACAGAGGAGTTAAAGACAGTGAGAGCATCTGCAAACTATTGGAAAGAGGAAGGACAAAAGCTGATGTCTTTTAAAAACAGATTTAAGACCGTACAAAAACAATGTGAGAGACAACTGAATGAACTTAAACAAAAGGACATCTATAAGAAAGAAAATCATCTATTTTCAAAGGAGATAGCCATGTTGACAAGCAAGAATGAGGAATTGACTGTTTTGTTTAAGAACCTGGAATACGATATGGAATCTGTGCGGAAAGAAAATAAATCCCTAGTAGTGTATATCGAAAATCAGGAAAAAGAGGCAGAGAAACAGCGTAAGCTCATTGAAAACTTGGAAATGGAACTCAGCAGTTGCAGTGGACTCAAAATTAAACTCCGAAATAAGCAGAGAGAGCTCACCAAGCACACTATGGCCAGAGACAACGAGATTATCAATGTTAGAAATCTGATTACTGAGTCAGAGAGCCAGCGAAGACTGCTAACAATCCAGATTGAGAGTATCACGACTGAGAAAAAACTCCTAACGGAAAATTTCTTTAAGGCTCAGACGGAAATGGATAGGATGAACAAAACAATTAAAAAACTGCGTAGAAAACTGAAAGGCAACTCCCGTGAAGCCGATTTAAAGACCACAGAGCTGGTCAAGGTAAAGATGGATTTGGATTCTCTGAGATACCAGCTGGAAACCGTAAGAGAGCAGCTGGCAGAAACAAAGATGTCACAGACACTTTCCATAGTTTCTGCTGATAAGGCCCATCAGCTGGCAGAGAAGAAATTGGCCAAGATTACAGCAGAAAAGGAGAAGTTGGAACTCGAGGTGCAGCAGTACAAGGAACAAGCTGTGCAGCAAACACGGATGCTCAACCTCCAGGATGCCGAGAAGGCCAAGCTAGAAGAAACGATCAGGGAATATGCAGATATAGTCAAGTCTCTCAGGCCGCAGATCAAGAGACTTCAGCTTGAGCATGACATCAAAAACACGATACTGCAGCGGCATGCAGCTAGTTCACGCAGAGAGAGAACTAGATCTAAAAAGGGAAATCAGAATCCCATTGTTAAATCGTTTTCAACCAGCAGAGACAGTATGTGCGCTCTTTGATAAACATAGGTGGACAAAATCTGCAAAAGAAAAAAAGAGATTGAGGATCTGAAGAGCAAGTTGGCACGGCGGCCAGATGACGCAATACATAAGTACCAAGAGTGTCAGAGGCATAACGGACACTTGAAAAAAATGTTAATGGCATCACGTGCATTCGTCATGGTGTACGAGGCGAAGAACAAGGAATTGGAAGAGGAGAACAAAAGGCTTACAGATAACCTGAGGAAGCTCAAGTTGGATTACAAGCATTTCCACTTGCCCCCTATTCGCAAACTGCCTACGTCTGGGGACAAATCAAACGACCCGTATGTGTCTGGGCACATAGCAAAGCCCACCCTAGCCCATGTTCGCTTCCCACTAAATTCCAAGTGTCAGTTGGAGTCTGAAGGCAAGATGAAGTACACCCCCCTTCCTCCCATCTCCAATAGTCTCCAGTGCAAAGGAAGAAAAAATCAGGCCACACCCGCCACCTCAATGATCCATCTCCGTAAACATGAGCTAAAGTTCCTGCCAAGGATGGGAAGTCGTGACCCGGCCAACACTACCTGTGATAGGCTAGTGTTCATTGCCTTTATAAGTTAGGCTTAGACATGATTAGTAAGATTGTTAAGGGTTACAGCTTTTAGGATAGCACTGTGACTCAGTGGCTAGCATCGAACTTTCACAGAAAGGCTCCTGGAGGGTTAAAATCCATCCAACAGGAGCCTTTCTGTGTGGAGTTTGCATGTTTCCCTGTCTGTTTGGGTTTAATCTGGGTGCTCCGGTTTCCTCCCACAGACATCCGGGTCAGATACAATACTTGAGCAGCCTAAATGCTCAGCGGGTCGTTCACTAATCGCAGGTTTGGTGGGTTGATCCCCAGCTCCTCCTGCACACGTTAATTTCCTTAAAGGAACATGCCGACTTATTGGGACTTTAGCTTATTCACCATTACCCCCAGAGTTAGACAAGTCGATACATATCCTTCTCATCTCTGTGCGTGCGATATTGTGTCAACAATTACTAGATACTAAAAGCATAGTTTACAATCATGGGTGTTCGCTGCAACAATTAACAGGGGAGACCATGTAATACCATGATGTTTCATAGAATTCTAACCAAAAACACTGACCACTGAATCTATGGCTATACTTGCTCTAGATATGGATCCAAATACACCTGTAGCCACCTTCAGTGGTCTCCCACACCAAATGCATATGTCACATCCAGTGCGCCACCACCTGCTGCTCAGCCTGCTTAGCTATTGTTATGAGACTGTCACATATTAGCTATATCCTGTAAATATGCTAAAATTAATTTGACTTTTCTAATGTGTTTAAAGTTGCACAATCAAAAACAAATACAATTAATAAAATTAATATCTTTTGCAATCAAAGAATATTTTTGTTGTTATCAATTGGGGTCTTGTGATAGTAAAATCATCACAGTTTGGTGTTGCTCTGATCAATTCCCAAATAAGGAATGTGTGGGTGTTAATCTGAAGGAGCTTACTTAATCAAAATGCTTTTCTGGGTCACTTTGACCAAAGTGCAGTTTCGGGTCACTTATATAACGAGAGATGAAACACTTGTGTAATCCAATCAAATATTGTTTTATTTTTGAGTGAAACTTACTGTACGCCAAGGCTCTAGTGTGGGAAAGGTGGGTGCCTGTGGGCCTGACTTGGCCCGTCAGGCTCACAATATGGTCTGCCATTGGTAAAACTATAAAGAGCAGGGGGTCCCTGCGCTCTGGTAGAGTCTACTGTGGGTCGCGTGCACGAGACGCCCGGCTGGTTGCACAGGGGATCTACCGGAGTGTTGGCTCTCCACCCATTGGCGACGGTAAGCGTTTTCGTTTTCTGTTTGATTATGTGTAACCAAGTGTGAGGGATTGTGGGTTGAGATTGGCAATAAACGCCATATATTGTATCAGTCTAACCTGAGTCCAGTGTGATCATTTCCTGAGTGCCGACCAACCCCCGATCCTCCTAAATTTATTTCAAGACAGGTCTCCAGAGTAAACTTGCTCGGAAGAAACTAAAATATGTATATATTTAAACAGCACAATTTGTATAATAATAATGTAGGCTCTGGGTTGGGCTGCAGAGCTGGCTAAAGGATGCCCATTTAATTTTCACCCTCAAGCTCAACCAGCATTTAAATACAAATATATATAAATATATCTAAATAAAAATAAACAGAGTCAGTGTGGTGTGTATTACATTTACTATATTACATACTTAATATTATCAACAATTCAGCATACTTTTGTGGTACTTTGAATAAACAGTATGTAGACGCACTGAGCTGTAATTACCACGTCACTTCCTGAAAGCCTCTTTGCCTGTTGAAGATGCGTAACCATGGTAACCTGTGCAAAGCTCTGGAGATGCATTCTATTTCTATGCTCCAGACTGTCAAACTCTACTTTCCATTAATAATAGAATTAGAATGACAAGCGAAATAAAACATGTTTAAACATGATCATCCTACGGCGACCCCTTTGGCACACGTTTACTTGTCAACCTGATTATTAGATTGAATTGATGATTACTGTCGATCATTTCCTAACTGGGGGGAAAACTTCAAAGTAACGATTTAGTTTGAAGTTTCCGTGACGTTTGCAGTCTATGGGTCACACTCAAACACACGGAGCTCTGAAGCAGACCTGTACATCACTTAGTGTCGACTCTCGCTGTAAAAATAGAGACGAGCAGCGGCACAGACCAAGGAGCTGCTGCACATTTGTGTCCCTGTTTCTGCCGTAGTTTTGGGCTTCAGCAGCGTCTCAAACGGGGCTCTGTGTCTGTCAGGAGGTCTGAGATCTACCGTATCAGCAGGGCAATCATCCGCAAAACTCAATATCACCTAGGGCAACCAAGGGCTAAAACCGGGCCTGGTCGGAGGTTACATCATCACAACCCATCGAACAGTCTAGCATCATCTCTTGCCTTTTATGCCTTTAATCTTGATGATGACATAATTGGAATGTCATGACATCACCAACGTGTCATAGAACATTATGTTGGAGTACCTCCAACCTTTGCTTATAGGAGTACCTTGTTAGTGTGCTTTAATTACCTTACATTTGGTTTCCTTGGGCCACAGTGCATGAGAAAGACAGCTGACAGGAGGTAAACAGCTACCCATGTATTTGTTGCTTATTAATGCAATTCCAGTCACACAGAGAATAACAGGGAAAGACTATTATAGTATCCATTGAATATATGAAACAGACAAACACAATGAAGCCAGAAGAAAAAACTCACACTAAAGCTATGAAAATAGAAAAACTAAAGAGTGAACTTTCCAGGGTAAAGCTTAACGAGCAACGTCTAATGGACCAAAACACAGAGCAGAAAAAAAAAAAGGCTCGCCAAACTAGTTGCAGCAGATATTGCCTTAAAAAAAGAACAGGAGGAGGTTACTACTCTCACAAAGGTAATTGCTCGCAAGGACAGGCATGTAGAAAAGTTAAGACAAGAACTAAACAATGTCAAAACTGAACTTTTGGACGAAAAGACCAGCAGGGCTAATGAGAAGAATAATTCAGAGAAGATAATTGCGCTTCTAAAGAAGGAGTCTCAGGAATATCTGAACAATTTCTCTGTGGAGAAGACATTCAGGGAGCAGAAGGAGAAGGAGATCAAAAAGTTAATCAACACAGAGACGGACAAAAAAGAATTGATCTTGCGTGTGCAGAAATTGTGTCATCAGGTCGAGGAGTTGACAGGGAATAAACATTATGCCCTCAAAACAATTGAAGAACAGAACCAACTGTTGGAAAATAAGGACACAGATATCAATTTGATAACAGAGGAGTTAAAGACAGTGAGAGCATCTGCAAACTATTGGAAAGAGGAAGGACAAAAGCTGATGTCTTTTAAAAACAGATTTAAGACCGTACAAAAACAATGTGAGAGACAACTGAATGAACTTAAACAAAAGGACATCTATAAGAAAGAAAATCATCTATTTTCAAAGGAGATAGCCATGTTGACAAGCAAGAATGAGGAATTGACTGTTTTGTTTAAGAACCTGGAATACGATATGGAATCTGTGCGGAAAGAAAATAAATCCCTAGTAGTGTATATCGAAAATCAGGAAAAAGAGGCAGAGAAACAGCGTAAGCTCATTGAAAACTTGGAAATGGAACTCAGCAGTTGCAGTGGACTCAAAATTAAACTCCGAAATAAGCAGAGAGAGCTCACCAAGCACACTATGGCCAGAGACAACGAGATTATCAATGTTAGAAATCTGATTACTGAGTCAGAGAGCCAGCGAAGACTGCTAACAATCCAGATTGAGAGTATCACGACTGAGAAAAAACTCCTAACGGAAAATTTCTTTAAGGCTCAGACGGAAATGGATAGGATGAACAAAACAATTAAAAAACTGCGTAGAAAACTGAAAGGCAACTCCCGTGAAGCCGATTTAAAGACCACAGAGCTGGTCAAGGTAAAGATGGATTTGGATTCTCTGAGATACCAGCTGGAAACCGTAAGAGAGCAGCTGGCAGAAACAAAGATGTCACAGACACTTTCCATAGTTTCTGCTGATAAGGCCCATCAGCTGGCAGAGAAGAAATTGGCCAAGATTACAGCAGAAAAGGAGAAGTTGGAACTCGAGGTGCAGCAGTACAAGGAACAAGCTGTGCAGCAAACACGGATGCTCAACCTCCAGGATGCCGAGAAGGCCAAGCTAGAAGAAACGATCAGGGAATATGCAGATATAGTCAAGTCTCTCAGGCCGCAGATCAAGAGACTTCAGCTTGAGCATGACATCAAAAACACGATACTGCAGCGGCATGCAGCTAGTTCTCGCGCCGAGAGAGAACTAGATCTAAAAAGGGAAATCAGAATCCCATTGTTAAATTGTTTTTCAACCAGCAGAGACAGTATGTGCGCTCTTTGATAAACATAGGTGGACAAAATCTGCAAAAGAAAAAAGAGATTGAGGATCTGAAGAGCAAGTTGGCACGGCGGCCAGATGACGCAATACATAAGTACCAAGAGTGTCAGAGGCATAACGGACACTTGAAAAAAATGTTAATGGCATCACGTGCATTCGTCATGGTGTACGAGGCGAAGAACAAGGAATTGGAAGAGGAGAACAAAAGGCTTACAGATAACCTGAGGAAGCTCAAGTTGGATTACAAGCATTTCCACTTGCCCCCTATTCGCAAACTGCCTACGTCTGGGGACAAATCAAACGACCCGTATGTGTCTGGGCACATAGCAAAGCCCACCCTAGCCCATGTTCGCTTCCCACTAAATTCCAAGTGTCAGTTGGAGTCTGAAGGCAAGATGAAGTACACCCCCCTTCCTCCCATCTCCAATAGTCTCCAGTGCAAAGGAAGAAAAATCAGGCCACACCCGCCACCTCAATGATCCATCTCCGTAAACATGAGCTAAAGTTCCTGCCAAGGATGGGAAGTCGTGACCCGGCCAACACTACCTGTGATAGGCTAGTGTTCATTGCCTTTATAAGTTAGGTTTAGACATGATTAGTAAGATTGTTAAGGGTTACAGCTTTTAGGATAGCACTGTGACTCAGTGGCTAGCATCGAACTTTCACAGAAAGGCTCCTGGAGGGTTAAAATCCATCCAACAGGAGCCTTTCTGTGTGGAGTTTGCATGTTTCCCTGTCTGTTTGGGTTTAATCTGGGTGCTCCGGTTTCCTCCCACAGACATCCGGGTCAGATACAATACTTGAGCAGCCTAAATGCTCAGCGGGTCGTTCACTAATCGCAGGTTTGGTGGGTTGATCCCCAGCTCCTCCTGCACACGTTAATTTCCTTAAAGGAACATGCCGACTTATTGGGACTTTAGCTTATTCACCATTACCCCCAGAGTTAGACAAGTCGATACATATCCTTCTCATCTCTGTGCGTGCGATATTGTGTCAACAATTACTAGATACTAAAAGCATAGTTTACAATCATGGGTGTTCGCTGCAACAATTAACAGGGGAGACCATGTAATACCATGATGTTTCATAGAATTCTAACCAAAAACACTGACCACTGAATCTATGGCTATACTTGCTCTAGATATTGATCCAAATACACCTGTAGCCACCTTCAGTGGTCTCCCACACCAAATGCATATGTCATATCCAGTGCACCACCACCTGCTGCTCAGCCTGCTTAGCTATTGTTATGAGACTGTCACATATTAGCTATATCCTGTAAATATGCTAAAATTAATTTGACTTTTCTAATGTGTTTAAAGTTGCACAATCAAAAACAAATACAATTAATAAAATTAATATCTTTTGCAATCAAAGAATATTTTTGTTGTTATCAATTGGGGTCTGATAGTAAAAAACAGTTTGGAAGAAACTAAAATATGTATATATTTAAACAGCACTTTGACCAAAGTGCAATTTAAAAATGCTTTTCTTTGCAGTTCGGGTCACTTATATAATAATAATGTAAGGCTCAAATATTGTTTTATTTTGGGGTGCAGACTTACTGGCTAAAGGATGCCCATTTAATTTTCACCCTCAAGCTCAACCAGCATTTAAAAATAAAAATATATGGTAAATATATCTAAATAAAAATAAACAGAGTCAGTGTGGTGTGTATTACCCATTTTACTATATTACATACTGTTTGATTATAATCAACAATTCAGCATATTTTGGGTAGATTATAAACAGTATTGTATCAGTCTAACCTGAGCTGTAATTACCTGAGTCACTTCCTGATCCTCTTTGCCTGTTGAAGACAGGTAACCATGGTAATCTGTGAAGAAAGCTCTGGAAATGCATTTATTTCTATGTAGGCTCTGGGTTGGGCAGACTGTCAAAGGATGCCCATTTAATTTTCACCCTAAATCAACCAGCCAAATAACTAAAAATCTAAATAAAAATAAACAGGTCAGTGTGGTTGCCACATTTAAATTACATAAAATTATCAACAATTCAGCATACTTTTGTGGTACTTTGAATAAAAGTATGTAGCGCACTGAGCTGTAATTACCACGTCACTTCCTGAAGGCCTCTTTGCCTGTTGAAGGGTGTCAACCATGTATTGTGCAAAGTCTGGAGATGCATTCTATTTCTATTCCAGACTGTCAAACTCTACTTTCCATTAATAATAGAATTAGAATGACAAGCGAAATAAAACATGTTTAAACATGATCATCATACCGCGACCCCTTTGGCACACGTTTACTTGTCAACCTGATTATTAGATTGAATTGATGATTACTGTCGATCATTTCCTAACTGGGGGAAAACTTCAAAGTAACGATTTAGTTTGAAGTTTCCGTGACGTTTGCAGTCTATGGGTCACACTCAAACACACGGAGCTCTGAAGCAGACCTGTACATCACTTAGTGTCGACTCTCGCTGTAAAAATAGAGACGAGCAGCGGCACAGACCAAGGAGCTGCTGCACATTTGTGTCCCTGTTTCTGCCGTAGTTTTGGGCTTCAGCAGCGTCTCAAACGGGGCTCTGTGTCTGTCAGGAGGTCTGAGATCTACCGTATCAGCAGGGCAATCATCCGCAAAACTCAATATCACCTAGGGCAACCAAAGGGCTAAAACCGGGCCTGGTCGGAGGTTACTATATGCGTCCATGTTGTCAACATCATACATGTGGCATTAGTGCACCTTTTGTACCATAATTGTATTGAATTAAATAGTAAGCTTCGCTCCTACGAGAAGGGGGGTTTGTTACGTTACACACAAAGCTAACTGGCTATAGTTAGCCTGTACGGATGCTAGCGGATATAGCTAACGTCACGTAGCCAGCCAGCAACTTCGGCAGTAGAGTTTCGGTAAGCTAACACGACCGCGTTGTCGCCCACAATCAACCTGCAGTGATGTTTGAAATATTAACAATTACAATCCTGGTGCGTGCTGGTTGGGGAGGACCATGATCCTGCCTGAAATGTCACAAACGGATTTAGGCATCTTCAGATCAGCTGATCGCGGGGCGAGCTTTCCGACCGGAGGCTCACTCCCCTACAGCACCCGCTCTCCACCGCAGCTTTTCGCCGCCACACACACAAGCACCGGCCAAACAGCGACATGTTTTCACCGGAGGAAGAGGTAAACACTTAGAAATAACACTCGGGATGCTTTCTATTACTATATGTAGATAAGTGTACCAGTACTTATCTGAACTAACGACATGATCACTGTCACTAGATCGAAAGAAAACGTTGACGTTCACTCGGTGCTATTCACTGACAGTAAAAAGTAAAGTCATTGTATGCACTGCTGCGTTGCTAAAATAAAGGAGATAAATGAAGGAGACTTCCCCACAATCTTGACAATTCCTCATTTGCCCTCTCACGTCTGGTAGGTTGGTAATTATTCGGCTGCTGGCCTTTCCTCCTCTTCCTCATCCCAGTCAGTCACCGTAGTTCTAGTGCTAGGCTGAGACTTCGCTCCCCAGTATGACGTCATCGCCGAATTCACTTCATAAACCCGCGAACACCAAAAATGACCAAAAACTAACTTTTAACACTATTTGGAGACATTTTTAAAAATGATAACTGCAACATGGGCTTTAAACAAATATATTTCCAACACCAGACACAAATGTTGCTCTTTTGTAACGTGTCTCTTAACTTCAATAGTTTATGTACAGTCTAACATTTGAAAAATATCTGATGGTTAAAAAGAATTCATAATTCAAAGCCAAAGTTTTGGAGTGTAAACACTTAATAATCTGAGATCCGGGACTTGTAATTATAAGAAAAGGTAGGTATAGTTATCCATCATCACATTTAATCTGCGTTGTTTCATTCTCGGTATGAGACACTGGGAAATATGAATGTTACCTAATGTGGATGGCATTAATATTAGTATGACAACACTGTGTTGGCATCTGAAGTCAATGGATTTTTCAGATGTAAAGCCCAGTCTGACCTGCTGGAAGTTGCTCTCTTCCTGCAGGAACACTTCCCTAATAAGGAATTATAAGCAAATTAAATACAAATGATGGCTGTACTGACAGCACCCTTTTGTTTATACCCATGTTTATACTGATGCTTGATTGTGATAAAGCATCAACAGAGAGAAGTTGTCTCCGTCCGTGTTTTAACAGACACACCTGGGGCCAAAGTTGGAAACCAGCATCAGCTTTAATCCAGTCCTAATCTAGTCCTCACTAAATTTCAAATAATTTCACTGGAGTTCCCGCTATTTTTTGCGTCATCAATACCAAATTGAATCTAATGGGATGGTAATATACTGTACATATACTTCTCACAGAATCACAACTGAATTCATATCTTGCTACTCGGTCAGAATCTTATTAACCTGGAGTCCCAGTCTCTGTCCCAATAAATAAGCTATATGTTTTATATATGTTTTATATATGTATTAGGCCTGTTGGCAGACAGCCATTTAAAATGTAGGCATATAAAGAATAAAGAGTCTTTTTTCCATGTCCACTGTAGTTTCTCAGCGTCTCTCTAGTAACACCTGTCTGGTCCAGGGAGCTTTGTCATTCTAAGGCTACTTTTACTTTTATACTTTAAGTAAATTTCCAAGCCTCTACTTTGTTACTTTTACTTGAGTAAAGAAGTTAAATCACTACTTCTACTTTTACCAGAGTATTTTTAACACAAGTATCTGTACTTCTACTTGAGTACGGGAAGTGAGTACTTTTGCCATTTCTGCCTGGTTATACAGTGCCTTGCGAAAGTATTCGGTCCCCTTGAACTTTTCAACCTTTTGACACATTTCAGGCTTCAAACATAAAGATATAAATTTTTTATTTTTTGTGAAGAATCACCAACAAGTGGGACACAATTGTGAAGTGGAACAAAATCTATTGGATATTTTAAACTTTTTTAGCAAATAAAAAACTGAAAAGTGGTGCGTGCAAATTTTTGGGCCCCTTTACTTTCAGTGCAGCAAACTCACTCTAGAAGTTCAGCGAGGATCTCTGAATGATCCAATGTTGTCCTAAATGACTGATGGTGATAAATAGAATCCACGTGTGTAATCAAGTCTCTGTATAAATGCACCTGCTCTGTGATAGTCTCAGGGTTCTGTTGAAAGCGCAAAGAGCATCATGAAGACCAAGGAACACACCAGGCAGGTCCGTAATACTGTTGTGGAGAAGTTTAACACATTAATTCCTTCAATATGTTATTATTGATGTATTTATTTTCTTTTCAATCTTAAGACTGAAGATTTTTATTCATTTTTTTCTCCAATAACAAAGGTATGAGAGATGATGGGGATGAACTTTTGTGGAAAATCTGTCTGGTGTTTGGTGATGAAGCTGAAAAACACTGGAGTTGTCTTTGTTATCTTAGCAGGTGAAGGTGATCCTGTCATTCCCACCTTGCACTCTTTGCCTGGCAACCGGAACAGGAGTTCAGGAATGCAAATAAATGACACAGACAGGGAAAACAAACAGAACACACCTTGTTAACTCCTCCTTCTGGAAAGGAGCACAACCTGGAAACCACCCCCTCTTCAATTCCCTCTCGGCATATTGATATTCACAATATCACTGTCGGTCTATCAGTGAGAGGTGAAATGGCACAGCCAAGAGATCAGCTCAGCCAGGAAAAGTTTGGCTGTTCCATCTGTCGGGAACTACTGAAGGATCCAGTGACTATTCCCTGTGGACACAGCTACTGTATGAGCTGTATTAAACACCGCTGGGATAAGGAGGAAATCTACAGCTGTTTTCAGTGCAGGAAGACCTTTGAACCGAGGCCTGCCCTGAATATAAGCATCGTGTTGGCAGAAATAATGAAGGAACGGAAGAAGACAGAACTGGAGCGACCCCAGTCTCACTTTGAAGTT
>JAEKDQ010000485.1:0-15000 GCA_026937815.1 Etheostoma perlongum
CACACACACATTCCTGTATGACATTAAAGGTGAGGACCGAGTATAACAGCCACTGAAGTGAGGACCACCCTTTCTGCTATACTTACAGACAAACTAATGCCATATTTAAACACTAGATGTCTCCCTGACTCAGTTTTCCACCTCAGATTATTTTTAAAACAAAGAATAAGAGTTGTCATTCTATCACTGAAGTGAGGACCATTTCTAGGGGGCGCTATTGGGTTCAGTTCTGGCTAGACTATTTTAACTATCTCCTTTCTTATTATTAGTTAGTTATTCTTTGCTACCATTTTATGTTTTAGAACAGATACATAATGTAATAATATATATAATAATTGAGTCTTTGAAGAGTTGCAGTTTGAGGTTCATATACAGAAGCAGAATATATACAAATTAATGATGTGACCATCGATCAGACTACTGCACAAAAGCACAGATGTATTTCTGAACTAAAGTAAAGCAAGAAAAAACATTACGTGTGAAGTCCAGTTATCAGAACATTTATTTTAGTTTTGTTCAAACCTCAACTTTGAGAATTTGCTGCTTTCTTTCTCATGTATGATAATAAACTTGTCACAACAACTTTCAACTGGAAAAAATAAACCTGAAGACAACCTTAAACCTTGTTTTAGGTGTTTAACATCAAGGTAAATATGGAGCAAAATGTGAGAGCACGCATGCAGATGTGATGTGAGAACTTGTAAACAAAAATCTGTACTCGTATTTTTTCTTCCACTTCAGTCACTTTTTACAACCACAACTCAGAAAAACCTCTGGAGATCTGTCACTGCAACTTCTCATATTATGTTATATTATATTATATATTATTACCTCTGGAATCTGTCGCTGCATGCTCTCTCCATCACACAAGGTCTGCACATCTTTTGCAACACTTGTTGATCCCTTTGCTGCAAAACTAATTTCCACCTGTGGACTTAGTCTGTTGAGCTCTGTCGAACAGGGGGGGGGGACAGCAAGGTTTCTATCGCCAGATGAGGGACAACTCTGTCCAACAGGACGGGGGGGGGGACAGCAGGGTTTCTCCATCGCCAGATGAGGGACAACAGATTTCTATTGCAGATCGAGACAACTCTGTCCAACAGGACGGGGGGGGACAGCAAAGGTTTCTATCGCCAGATGACAACTCTGTCCAACAGGACGGGGGGACAGCAGGGTTTCTATCGCCATATGAGGGACAACTCTGTCAAACAGGAAAACAATTTGTCAAACGGGGCGGGGGGGACAGCAAGGTTTCTATCGCCAGATGAGAGACAACTCTGTCCAACAGGCGGGGGGGACAGCAGGGTTTCTATCGCCAAATGAGGAACAACAGGACGGGGGGGACAGCAGGGTTTCTATCGCCAGATGAGGGACAACTCTGTCCGGCTTATTTATGTAGCATGAAAGCTAGCGTCAGCTAACTAGCAGCCAGCCCGCTTCTAAATACTGTAAATACCTTTTAATTATCTCAACACTTTTTAACAGTCCACCTAACACACCGGGGGGGGGGCTCCAGGTCCGGCAGCCGCAGACGGACCACCTTCAGTGGGGCTCGGCCAGCGTGTAAACACCGCTAGAAAGCTCCGCTGCCGACCTCGATGATCTGATCTCCAGCGGGACACGAAGAGCTCCAGACCCGTAGCAGCGGCACAGCCCCCCTCTCCCAGCCCCCCCTGGGGGCCACCGCCAGTGTCGGTGGAATAGCAATCTAGCGTTAGCAAACTATCCAACCAGCCCCCAATGTTTCAGTGTGAATGTTAAAGTGTTGAGATAATTAAAAGGTATTTACAGTATTAGCTAACGCTAGCTTTCATGCTACATAAATAAGCTGGACAGAGTTGACCCTCATCAGGCGATAGAAACCCTGCTGTCCCCGGCCCTCGTCCTGTTGGCTCAGAGCTCCACAGACTAAGTCCACAGGTACAAATTAGTTTTGCACCAAATGAATCGCAAGAAGTGTTGCAAAAGTCGAGAGCGCAGACTCACCGCTGTGTGATGCGAGAGAGCACGCTGCAGCGACAGATTCCAGAAGTTGAATCACTGAGTTGTGGTTGTTGGAAAAGTGACTGAAGTAGTCCAGATTTTTTCTACAAGTTCTCAAATCATATTCTACAAATGCTCACATCACATCTGCGCTGTCACGTTTTTGCACCATATTTACCGTCATAGTTTAACATTTTTCTGACATTTTATAAAACAAAATGTTAAGAAAATATTAGTGCAATTAATAGATTTAAAAAAAATGTTAGTTGCAAATGTGCCTTATTGCTATGTTTTGAAACACCACTTGAACAGTACCACACAAAGCATCAAAAGAACTAGAACCCAACATTATATTGCACAATAAAGATCTTCAAAAGTGAAGCTGCCGCGTAGCACACCTCGGTTTAATGTAACATTTGTGTTGTACACAAACTTCTTTCCATCCTTCCAGGACCTTTGACCCAAGGCTTCCTCCTCTTTTATGCATTACATGCAGAGTTCTTTACCTGAACGCAGTGCTCTGCAATAAACTTCACATGTGTTTGTTTACCACACTCCTCTCTGCTTCACTCCACGGTCTCTTCACCTTTACTGTGGGCGGCACTACAAATGACAGAAAAGACAATATAGATAGTGTGACCTTAAATACATACATCTCAGTGTAGATTCAGTAAAGCATTTGTGGCTTTGACATTAATTCTAATTAAATATTTGGACACCAATACAATTTTGTTCTTCAGTACATTCAGTTTTAAATATAAAAATGGATAGTAAATAAAATGCTTATTTCAGGTTTATTTAGAGTAGACTTACAAGCTGGTACATCGGGGAGCACACATCTAGTTAATAACTGGAAAATCATTTTACTGATTATGAAAAAAAACAATTTATGACTCTACAGAAAGTTCAGAATGCTCTTCTGGATGAAAGCATACGTGTTTCTTTGTCAATAATCAAGATAAGACTTCATGAACATAACCTGTAGTCTGCTGTTGTCTATGTGTGGAAGACTGCAAATATTAAATACGATAAAGTTGTTAGACTTGATGTTTTCGGTCCAATTACTTTTGGACCTCAAACCTTTGTCATTGTGTGTTAAAGGGCTATGGCTCACACACAGTTATCTATATTTATGCAAATCTATTTAAATAACAGCTGAGACTTAGCACTTTATTTGTCTCAAAGAACACAAAAAAGTCCAACTGTCCAAATACTTGTGGTCTAGACTGTATATCCCTTTTTTGACCAGTTTTAAAGAACTTACCCATTGCTTCCACTATTCTTCTGTGAGGGCCTCTTCACCAACCTTGTTCCTGGACTCTGATCTACAACAGTAGCAGACAAACATTGACAACCGTTAGTTAGTGAAATCTCAGTTAAAATTAATATTCAGGGTTCATGTGTAATAAAATGCTGACAGTAAAAACATAACTACTACAATCTGACAACTGGCTACTAGCATTTAAAGTATATGTCTGGGGTCAGAACTGTAAGCAGCAGTGTGTACTTGAATATTACAAAATAGTTCTTCATCACAACTGGATCACCATGGGACAATAATTTAACTGCCATAAGGAAGGACACTAAATATTTACTGTGATATCCATCTTGTGTAACACACTGTAAAGTAACAAAAGGATGAAATGGTGACAAATTATATATGAGATTTAAGTAGTGATCTACTAAGTTTGAGAAAACGCTTTGCAGGGTCCTTCGTAAAAGACAGGGTTTTGGTGAGTTTCATTATAAACACCATTTAACTCACCATCTACATCTGAACTCCCATCTTCACTGAGAGGCTCCTGTCTCTTTTTGGGGGACAACAGGTCAGAACCTCCATCTGAAAAACAGCAAGCAAAAATTGACACCTCAACCTATGCAGTGTATGAAAGGACAACCTAGTGAAAGCAACTATATCTGCAAAGATGATTAATATTATTAATACATGAGAGTTTACAGCAGTGGGTATGCACTGGTGTCCCTACACAAGTCACACTAGCCTCTTACAACCACTGAGTAGCCTGACAAACCCATTATTGCTACAATAATTGTGGCACCTGTTAAAATGTTTGATATATTTGTTGATTTCTGTTTTAAAGAGCAATAAAATAACTCTAGAACATATATCACAACTGTTTTGTGCCTGTAAATGTACGCAGTTTGCACCGGAGGGCACACAGCACGATTCCTGCTTTCAAAATATCAAGTGACATAAAGGGAATTAATGTTCCCAACCCACTGCATGGCTCGCAGACAGTCACAGAGAGCGTTTAATAGTAGCTTTAGAAGTATATACCTTTTTCCCCCAGTTTTAAAGAACTTACCTATTGCTTCTACTCTCTTGGTCTTTTTACGACTTTTCTTCTTCTGTGAGGGCCTTTTAACCAACCTTGTTGCTGGACTCAGATCTAGAACTGTAACCAACACACATTGGCAACCGTTAGTTAGCGAAATATAATTATATTATAATGAATATTCAGGGTTCATGTGAATTTAAATGCTGACAGTAAAAACATAACTACCACAATCTGACAGCTGGCTGCTAGCACTTATATTTTAAGAGGTCAAAACAGTAAACAAACTGTACTAGGACCATAAATATTCACTGTGATATCCATCTTAAAAGAGTAACAAACTGTAAAAAAACAAAAGGATGAAATGATGACAATTAATGTAATTCATGCACTTGAGATATTAATAGTACTGTAATAAGTTTGAGAAAACGCTGGCAGGGTCCTTCGTAAAAAAGCAGTTTTTTTGTGAATTTTATAATAAACACCCTTTAACTCACCATCTACATCTGAACTCCCATCTTCACTGAGCGGACTATTTGTTGGAGTCCTGGGATACTGAGTGTAGACTAGGGCTGCAACCAACAATTATTTTTATTGATTCATCTGTCTCTTATTGAAAGATGAAAATAATGGACTTTTTAATTATAACACAAAGCTATTACTTTTACCATTATATAAAAGAGAAAGTCATTCTCACATTTAAGAATGTAGAACTAGAAAAGGTAGAACTAACAAATGCATTGGTGGTTAGAAATTAAATATGAATTAGTTATTGAAATAGTAGTACAGATAATCAACTACTGCAGCTCTAATATAGACAAATATATATGTTTTTACTTTTATAAACATACCTTCCTCCACCTCTTTAACTTGTTTCCTTTTTCTCTGTGGGACACTCTCAGAAGTCGATTTGGGACTTTTACCTATGACAAATAACCAAGGTTAGTGCTCGGTATTCAAAAAACCCTAGTACAAAAACTTATGTTGATTAAAAGAGAGTTTGTACAAATACTACTTTAAATCTACTCATGTCGCTGAACCGATACCCTACACTTTTAACTATATCATGCAATCCCAAAACCAGAAACTGAAGGCATATGCTACATCTTTGATCTCCATATGCTTTCTCTGTAAATGCCTTGCCATCTCAGTGTTTGATTGGCCACAGCAGAGGCAGTTGTGCCTTTTGTCCCGTGCGCGATTGTTGTCTTCTCTTTTTTTTTTTTAGTCACTTTCTCTTTTTTGGTCCTCTTTTGTTCTTTATTTTCGCATACGTTTTTGTTTTCTTTTTTTCATAATAGTCAACTTGCCTCCTTGCTGATCTTCATCTTCACTTGAATTTGTGTCTGGACCTTTGAGATCTTCTTTACTGGTCAATTGCTTAGCTTTGCCTGGGCTTTTCAAATCTTCCTTATCACTGGATAATGCATTCAGAGGTGGATTGTAACCTGGGTCCAATCCTGTTTGGCTGCATGATTCAGACCCAGAGGAATCCCTTCCTGACTCCTCAAAGTCACAGTCCAACTGGAAGTAAAAAGAATAATCATGAGGAAGACATCACATTCCCTTTCAAGTCCAACTTTACAGAGCCATGCTACCATCATTTTCTTAAAAATGAACTGTACCACTGAAATCAATTTCATATTTAACAAACATTTAAGAAAATTTAAAAGTATTTGTTTGAAAAGGGCAGATGTCAAGCATACTGTTTTTGGATGTACTGTATGTCAAATGTTAAAGTGTGTGTTTTAAAATCATGATTTTCACTTACGTTGGAAAAAGGCTTTTCACAGTTAGACATAAGAAAACATGCCAACGTGTGTGTGACTAACTTCCTTCACCCACAGTCAGAAGCCAAACATCACTGAACACCATCAACACTTAAAAATGTATTTTCAGATCTGCAAATAAGCTGCCTTTCTATTTTTACTTAGTACTAATTCATTTAGCACAGTGAAACTATCCTCTCAAATATTACCATAAAATTGACTCATTACCTCTATTGTTTAAAACTCGAGCTGACATTTTGACAAATCCCCACCATAATGTATACATACTTTTTGATTGAACAAATCCCCGACCTGAATCAGTGCAGGCAGTACAGAGTAGCTGCAGCAATGTGTACAAGCTTCCACTGAGCTAAAACAGCAGTTTTAGAAAGCCTTTGTGCTTCTTAACAGACATAAAATGCAATTAAAATGTCTGTGCAACATGAACAGGGCCCTTACATGACAACAAAATGCGTTTTTCAACTCAGCGTTGTTTAAATTCACCTACCTCCTGTTTATTCTTGTGTTTTATCTGTTTTTATTTTTTTTTAACTGTTAACTTTCAATTGCCCTGTTACTGAAATGTGCTCTACAAATAAAGCTGCCTTGCCTTTCCTTGCCCTGGTCCCTGTCCCAATCTTGCTGGTTGCTCCTAGCTGCCGTCCGGTTAGCGAGACTACAGCTAGCCTTCTCTAATGCTATCACTGTGCACGCCCACACATCATTTGACCCGTCTCCATGTAGGTACATAGTCACTGATACATGGCGACTACAGTGCTCAATTACCTATTTGTGAGGAGAACAAAATTCAAGTTTTTGTCTTGAAGCCATGACCTGTCCTCTGGAGGACATAGCCAGACCACCGCTGTTCCGTGGATTGTTGTTAGGATGATTATCACAGAAGCCTGGCTGAACACACTCACCGGTCGGCAGCTAGAGCTAGCAGCTAAAAGCTATCAACTACCATCTACAAGCTACCAGCTAGCAGGATCGTGACAGGGACCAGGTTAGGTGAATTTAAACAACGCCTGAGCTGAAAAAAGCATCTTGTTGTCATTTAAACTTTTTGTAGCTCAGTGGAAGCTTGTCGCACACGTTGCTGCAGCTACTGGGGGAGTAAAGATGGCAAGTTCGCACCGAGTGACCTGTTCTGGAAGAAGAACAGAACTTCTGCAGTTTGGCAGCATTTGGGGTTCCACCCTAATGAGAAGGGAGCGGTGTTTCAGTATTAGTGTTTGGTATTTAGTTTCTGAACGGGGAGGCACAAACGGTTTGGTGACCCGGTAGGTAGCCCACTGCCATGACTCCATGATGATGATGTCTGATTACTCCACATTGTCATTGTGATATTTTGTGATTACATTCTAAATCTACAGCACTCTCTGTCAGGTAAATACAGTAGCACAATGTCTTCCTCTGATGTAGAAGTAGCCTACACTGTAAGTCAGTAGTAGGGCTGTACAGTGGAGTTCCATATTAAGTTTTATAAAAGGAACATACCTGTGTTTTTCTCACAGCCATCAATTTCTGGACCTAAAACCCAAAAAAGAAGATTGAAAACTTTAGCCATGAGAGCACAGCTCCTTTAAATTCAAAATAAAAACTGTTTGACTGTTAAGCATTATCTGCAGTGTAGCTTATAACTACATTTGAACTTAAGTACTTATTTACAATCAAGACTAAACTTTGCTGCGACAATAGTTGACCTACACTCTTTTTCCCCCACAAATATCAGTGATAGCCCCAAAACCTCATTAACATATTAAAGACTATAGCCTGTTATAGCACATAAAACACTGTAGAAAACACTTCTATAAACCACTTATGTAGTTCTACAAACTAAGTCTTTGAAAAACAAATCAGACTAGATATAAAATGCTTGAAACAGTTTTAAATGGAGTTTTAAACGTGTCCACTTTATTTTCAGAAAAAGGTACAAACTGACTTTAAATGGTGTCACTGCAATGTTGTTAAAAACTAATAAAACTCTAAACTAATATATGTTCACATAGTTATACAAAAATATAGTGCATGACAATTAAGTTAGTAGTTAGAATTTACTAGAACTGGCAACTCCGTTCTAGAAATAAAAAGTCTAAACCTGCCAAAATAATTTTGCTCAAACTGCATTAAGTGACATGTGGATGGTTAAAATTAGAGTTGATCAAATCTTACCTGCACAGAAAATGTTTAAAAGTCGTCTTTTCCTCAGTTGAGTCGCTTTTTCAAAAGCTAGCAGGCCGCTAGCTGTACCGTCTGTACCACCGTGCAAGTGGGGGAAGGGCGGCTATCTGTGAGAGCAGGTCTCCCAGAAAGCTGCCCTTCCCCCACCTGCTCGTCTGAGTGGCTGAGAGGGGGGGCGGCCCCTCCCCCTGATGGGCCATTAATTAAGTGGGAGCTGCAGCAGTAGAGACACCTCACAATATTCACCTCTGACTCTCAGGTCTGTTTTACAGGCTGCAGGGTTAGAAATCACAACTATTACTGCAAAATAAGAACTTTAACATTAAAGTCTCGCTCTTCAAAGTAAAGTTTAATCATATATATATTATTTATATATATTATTTTATGAGTGGTTGAAGAAGTACTCAGACTTTTTACTTAAGTAAAATTAAAAAAACAAACATCTTTCAATATAAAACCATCCAGTTCGGTGCTACAGCTTAAAAATGACCATATTTAAAATGAAATAACATAAAGAAGAATAAAGGTTAGTGAAACTGGGATGCTTTACATACAATAATGAATCAACAGCTTGTAGTTTGTATGGCTAACCCATGTTTCATCCTATAAATTTATATGTTTTATTTCTCTCTGTTCACTGTCTATTTATGAATTAAGTTTCACTTTTCACCTTATTGGAACTTGAAGATGTTGTCTCCTTTTTAATATCTCCATATTCAACACATGTTGATTCTCAGTGTTATAGGTTTGAGTTTGTTATTTAGTTGTTAAATTGCTGTAGACAATTAGTATGCAGCAACAAAAAAAAGTGTTCTTTATTTCCACAGCTTTTAAATTAACAGGGTTCATGTCCATGTAATGGATTCATTACATGTGCTCACTGATTTACTAGTTTGTAAGCTAATATAAAGTCAGCTAAAAAGTAAAGTATTGTGGCCGCTAGCTGTACCGTCTCCTTCCAAGAGTGTATTGCTGCAGCCTTGAAACCTGTCTCACACTCCTCGCGTCTCATGCCTCAGCCCTGAGCTCTGCCCTTCCCCCACCGTGCAGGTGGGGAAAGGGCAGCTTTCTGTGAGAGCAGGTGACCTGGAGGTGACCTGCTCTCCCAGAAAGCTGCCCTTCCCCCACCTGCTCGTCTGAGTGGCTGAGAGAGGGGGGGCGGCCCCTCCCCCTGATGGGCCATTAATTAAGTGGGAGCTGCAGCAGTAGAGACACCACACAATATTCACCTCTGACTCTCAGGCCTGTTTTACAGGCTGCAGGGTTAGAAACCACAACTATTACTGCAAAATAAGAACTTTAACATTAAAGTCTTGCTCTTCAAAGTAAAGTTTAATCATATACATTATTTTAAGAGTGGTTGAAGAAGACTTTTTACTTAAGTAAAATTAAAAAAAAACATCTTTCAATATAAAACCATTCAGTTCAGTGCTACAGCTTAAAATAACCATATTTAAAATGAAATAATAAACCTAAACATAAAGAAGAATAAAGGTTAGTGAAACTGGGATGCTTTACATATAATAATGAATCCACAGCCTGTAGTTTGTATGGCTAACCCATGTTTCATCCTTTAAATTTATGTTTTATTTCTCTCTGTTCACTGTCTATTTATTAATTTAGTTTCACTTTTCACCTTATTGGAACTTGAAGATTTTGTCTCCTTTTTAATATCTTCATATTCAACACATGCTGATTCTCAGTGTTATAGTTTTGAGTTTGTTAATTAGTTGTTTAATTGTTGTATACAATTAGTATGCAGCAACAACACAACATATAGTATTACTTTTAAAGTGTTCTTTATTTCCACAGCTTTTAAATTAATCAGGGTTCATGTCCATGTAATGGATCCTAAGGTCCATTACATCTGCTCACTGATTTAGTAGTTTGTAAGCTAATATAAAGTCAGCTAAAAAGTAAAGTATTGTGGATGTACATTTACTTTGCTCAATTATTGTGTAGGCAGACACTCCCAAGAACAGGTGTGTCTCTCCCTTAAAGTGCCCAACATTGATGTACCTGACAGAAAGTGGCCAAACAGCAACAGTGAATGATAAAGCTGTGGAGGAATCAACGGCGTACCCCCGCAGACCCCTTTGCGTCTACCCTATGTCGTAGCCTGACGTGCACCTCAAAAAATATAACTACACGTTGTGGCGACGCACGTCGCTCGGCTGTGGCTTGGTAGCGTTCCAGTTCCCCCCCGACTCATTTCCTGGTTCTTTCTCCGTAAACATGATATCAAGGAGAGGGTTAACTAGTCCTGCTGAAGATGTCTCACCTTGGTCAGAAAGCACAGGAGAGACACTTTGTTTCTCTCACTATGATCTAGAGTCACTACTCACTCTGAAGAGAATTGTCACTCTCTCACTTCTTCTAAACATGAGACCACTTATATAGGCTACAGAGAAAGCGCTGCGTAGCACCTCCGCACAACCAAAAAACGGCCTTCAGTGTCTGCACACGCTGTGAGAGGGAGGCCTGCTGTCCCATTCAGTTACCTCCCCAGGAACACCTTACAGGACCCTGATAATTCTCTGGGAAGGCAAACATGTCAGCCACTGGCTGTCCAACGGGATGCCACAATTACCTGTCCAAATACAGGAGCTGCCACTTGCTCCTGTAGCCCCTAAACCTTCAGACCTATTGGGACGTTGTGCTTTACTGTACTGTAACTCTATCCTGTAGGATAAATGAAGCTGCATATTCTTTCAACATGCATTTAAATAATGTTAACTGATAATACGTTACTATAAGGTAATAAGTATATTTTAAACACAGTAGCAACACAGTATTTTTGCTTACTTTGCTATGTGAGCTCTGTCTGTTGTGCCACAGTGCTGTCTCCATGCATTCATATAATGTGAGCAGGGACAGCAAATAGTGGGGGCGCAACTGAGAAGAAGGTAGTCTGGAAGGATAAATAATGTATACTGTCACTGTATCCTACAGGTGGGTGCATTCCTCATATCTCAAATTATATTTACATAAGTTCTGTTTACTTAAAATAGAACAAAGTGAGATGCACTTCCACTCTTTACTCTGCAGATATAATAAGGTTGTATGCTTTTGATTAAATCATTTTGTACCAGATAAACCAGAGTCTACAGCAGCTCTATGAGGCTGTACTATGACAGGTACAGTAAGGTAACATCTGTACAGGGACTAAAGATGAAAAACAGCCTCTTGGCTAACTCTTGTGCATTTATACCAGTGTTTATTAATCGCCACTGTCCTGTTAAGGAAACCAATAAACGCTAACATCAGCATGCTAACATGCTCACAATGACTAGGCTAACATGCTGGTGTTTAGCAGGTTTAAGTTTTACTGTTTAGCTTTCTTAGTTTAGCATGTTAGCATGCTAAACTACTAGCCAATACATTCAAATTCACTTCAGCCAATCAAATGATTCAGCCCAGCTCCACTGACTGGTCGCATGTGAAGGTTAAATGTCAAATCCCTTTTGAAGTAAGAAACTCAGCTAAACTGTGGAGGAGCTCATTTAATGAGTGTTGTTAATTCATACTTAATGTAGACAACATAAAATGACAGTGTGGATGAAAAACTGCACTGAGGCCTGAATCCACACTGGTGAGTACAGATACCTGCTAACATGTAGCTTATTGCAGATAATGTTGACTAGCTGCAATGCTAATCAGTGCAATGTAAAATCCCATTTGATAATGCTAAAAATGCTAACTCCTTTACTAAAACTGTATCTGCAATGTATTTAAGAAATACTGCTGCTAAACAGACATGAGCGCTGCAGCTTTGTTGCTGGTTAAGATGTAGTTTTGTGCTGAATTCCAGTGTTAGTGCTGGTATTTTCTTACAGTTTACAAGAATTTAACAATATTTTTGGTGCATCAGTGCTAAATATATTATTTGTGTTTTCTATCATGCTCTTTAACCAAAACTGAGTTTTACTCTGTGTTGTCTTTGATTGTGACTTGAAGCATTATGTTGATTTAATAAGCTTTACACTATTATAAGGAATATTAATATAAATAGCATGAAGGTAATTTATCTGGAAATCATTCATAGGTCAGGGTTATGAGTTGAAGTCCTCTTAAGATGTCCAGAGACTTCAGAAGAGATCTCAAAGCCACCAGGGAGATTTCAGATAATCCAGAAAAACTGTTATCCAGTACTGGATGGAGAGCCAAGCCAACAACATACAGAACCTGTTGCTGAACTAAAGATCACCTACGTCCAGAGTGGTAGAACTGTACACATACATTCAGCTTCACAGATATACAACATACCTGTATTATCATACTGGTCCCACATCAGAGTTGGAGAGAGAACTGTGTCTCTTACAAAGCCTTTGAAAAATACCTGTGTCTTAATTATTTAATCTACGTGTGCACAGTTCTTTTTTCTTTGTTTGTTACTAATTTAATCTGTTTATAGATCTACATTGTAACTTGTATTTATTTTGAGTCCCACTTGCTTATTACCTGGTTTACTGTTACATGCAGACAAATCTACAGCAGTGTCATGTGTTTTTGTTTTACTATGGTCATCCTCGTGGCTCCCTGTGGTCCTGATTTCTTCTAATCCTGGTCCAATTCTTACAGTTACCTTTATTATTAATTCCTTGCTCTGTGTCTAGTATAATGTAAACTTCTGTTGGACATTGGCCTACTGCAGAGTGGTGAAACAAGGCCTGAAACCAGAGTAGCTTTGGTGCAGTAACCATGTGAAGCTGTAGGGGTCGCCAGTGCCAGATTAGCTCAGGTGCAGTAACTGTGTGAACCTGAAGGGGGCGCCAGAATGAAAACAATGCTAAAGTGCAGTACACGTGTGTGTATGATAGGGGGGGTGACAGAGCAAAAGTGTGTGTATGAAAAAGATGTACACACACCAATTTTTTCTTAAAATTCCCAGTTTACTATATTTCTGAGGACCTCTCTGAAACTTTGAGAAAAGCCTAAAAACAGCCTCTGGAGGCCATTACAGTGAAAAAAAAGTGAGGACCGGCCTAAATGTCCTCACTTTGTAAAATGGTCCTCACTCCAAAGGTTATAAACTCACACTGGTCCTCACAATGATAGCTATGCAAACACACACACACACACACACACACACACTAAAAAACACTTATTTCTGTGTGTCTCTTTATCGGCTAATTGACTCAGAGTGGACGCCCGCCCTTTTCTCATTATATCCAACCACTTCCTGGCATCTGTGTGTGTGTGTGTGTGTGTGTGTGTGTGTGTGTGTGTGTGTGTGTGTGTGTGTGTGTGTGTGTGTGTGTGAGGGGTTTTAATGAGCGTTGGACTCTCTTAACGAAAGCGTTTTCGTTTTAACAAACGGCGAACTGAACCGGCGTCACCTCGAGTGGTCGAGAGTCTCACTGAGAGGAGCTCTAATGAGATCAGGACACACACACACACACACACACACACACACACACACACACACACACACACACACACACACACAGGTACAAGGCAGCGTTGTGTTGTCAGCTTCGTTTAACGCCACAGTTTCGAAATCAGAGCATGATGATCTAATTAAGCATCTTAAACTGGACGGGGCTAAAATTACAGGTTTATTACACACACACACACACACACACACACACACACACACACACACACACACACACACACACAGAGACACACACACACACACACACACACACACACACACACAGAGACACACACACACACACACACACACACACACACACACACACACACACACACACACACACACACACACACAGAGAGACACACAACACACACAGAGACACACACACACACACACACACACACACACACACACACACACACACACACACACACACACACACACAGAGACACACACACACACACACACACAGAGACACACACACACACACACACACACAGACACACACACACACACACACACACACACACACACACACACACACACACACACACACAATAAACACACACACACACACAATAATAAATTACCTAAATCAAACCATAGATTCAGGTAAATAAAATAAAATCAGATAAATTAAAATCTCGATAAAAAAATCTGAGAAATAAAATAAAATCAGATAAATTAAATTGTAGAAACAAATCAGTTAAATTAAATAAAATCAGACAAATTAAAATCTAGAAAGAAATCAGTTAAATAAAAAGAAAATCAGGTAAATAAAATAAAATCAGATAAATTAAATTGTAGAAACAAATCAATTAAATTAAATAAAATCAGACAAATTAAAATCTAGAAAGAAATAAGTTAAATAAAATAAAATCAGATAAATTAAAATCTAGAAAAAATCAGTTAAATAAAAAGAAAATCAGGTAAATAAAATAAAATCAGATAAATTAAATTGTAGAAACAAATCAGTTAAATTAAATAAAATCAGATAAATTAAAATCTAGAAAGAAATCAGTTAAATAAAATAAAATCAGATAAATTAAAATCTAGAAAAAATCAGTTAAATTAAATAAAATCAGATAAATTAAAATCTAGAAAGAAATCAGTTAAATAAAATAAAATCAGATAAATTAAAATCTAGAAAAAATCAGTTAAATTAAATAAAATCAGATAAATTAAAATCTAGAAAGAAATCAGTTAAATAAAATAAAATCAGATCAATTAAAATCTAGAAAAAAATCAGTTAAATAAAATAAAATCAGATAAATTAAAATCGAGAACAAAATCAGGTGAATAAAATAAAATCAGATCAATTAAAATCGAGAAAAAAATCAGTTAAATAAAAAAATAAATCAGGTAAATAAAATAAAATCAGATAAATTAA
>JAEKDQ010000485.1:20000-22500 GCA_026937815.1 Etheostoma perlongum
CACTCACACTCACACTCACACTCACACACTCAAAACACACACACACACACACACTCTAATATCAGGTATATTTCTATATAAATGAGGGACACGCACGCGCGACACAATCTTAATTATTAGTCATTCATAATTTCTGCACACACAGGTATATTTCTATATAAATGAGGGTTATTGACCACTCGCTAGTAAGGTGGTGGTGGTGCAAACTCACAAACACGCTGAAAAAGGACACACGCGAAAATGCACAATTTGTGTCCCACACACACACAGGACAACACACAGGGTTAAGTTAAGTGTTATTACACACACACAACACACAACACACACACACAAACACACACACACACCTAAACACACACACACAACACACACACACACAACACACACACACACACAAAATAACTCATAATTTCTGCTTTTTTTAACTCAAATATCAGGTCTAATTCTATATAAATGAGGGTTATTGACCATGAATTCATGAATAGTGTAAAACTAGTGGTAGTAAGATACTAGTAATACGTATTTTAACAGTTATTCGTGGTATTTGAAGGTGTTGGATATCACAAAATGGAATATAAAATGAAAAGTAGGCACTATTTTACAGCAATGAATATCTTTTTTGGGCCTTTTCCGATGTTTCTGTCGCTGTAAGAAAAAGTGAAAAAACATGGACAAAAAGCGGCAACGGCGTTGACCTTTGACCTTTGACCCCTGACCCCTGACCCCTGACCTGGCTGAGGTGCGCGGCGGCGACCTGCGCGGCGCAGACCGACGTGTGGCTCGGCGAGTTGGGCAGCGACTTGCACGGCCCGATGGACAGCTGCTGCTTCTTCCTGGCGGCCACGATCTTCTGGGCCACTGGAACACACACATTTCAAAATAAAAGCTCAGGAACCTTTATTTTATTTTATTTTATTTTATTTTATTTTTTTTTTTATTTTTTTAACTAATAAAGATTAAAACATGGACGCTTTCTGGTTTCTTCTTCTCTCGTGTAGGACTCTGGATATTTCATCAAATGATCTCTTTTTTTTTTTTTTGAAATAAAGATCAATTACAAAAAATACTCTAAATACTCTTTTTTTTGTTCTCTCCATTCTTTAAAACACATTCATGTTCTTCTTGTCTCCCTCTCTCTCTCCGTCTCTCCCTCTCTCTCTGTCCCCTGTCTCTGTCCCTGTCCTGTGTCCCTGTCTCTCTCCCTCTCTCTCCCTCTAGCTCTCTGTCTCTCTCTCTCAATCCCTCTCTCTCTCCTGTGTCCTTGTCTCTGTCCCTGTCTCTGTCTGTCCCTGTCTCTCTCCCTCTAGCTCTCTGTCCCTGTCTCCTCTCTCCGTCTCTCCCTCTCTCTCTGTCCCTGTCTCTGTCCGTGTCCCTGTCTCTCTCCCCTCTAGCTCTCTGTCTCTCTCTCTGTCCCTCTCTCCGTCTCTGTCCCTGTCTCTCTGTGTCCTTGTCTCTCTGTCCCTGTCTCTGTCCGTGTCCCTCTAGCTCTCCGTCCCTCTCTCTCTCTCTCTCCGTCTCTCTCTTTCTCTCTATGTGTCCCTGTATCTCTCTCTCTCTGTCTCTCTCTCCATCTCTTCCTCTTGCTCTCTTTCTGTGTCTGTCTCCCTCTCTCTGTCTGTCTCCCTCTCTGTCTGTCTCCCTCTCTCTGTCTGTCTCTCTCTCTCTTTATGTCTCTCTCTCTATTTTTCTCTCTCTCTCTCTCTCTCTTTCTGTCTCTTCTCCCTTCCTCTCCCTCTCTCCCTCTCTCTGTCTCTCCCTCTCTGTCTGTCCCTCTCTCCCTCTTTATGTTTGTCTCTCTATTTTTCTCCGTCTCTCTCTCTGTCCCTCTGTGTGTGTTCCCCCCTCTCTCTCTCTTTCTCCCTCTCTCTCTCTCTCCATCTCTTCCTCTAGCTCTCTCTCTCTGTGTCCCTCTGTCTGTCTCTCTATTTTTCTCCGTCTCTCTCTCTCCCTCTGTCTCTCCATCTCTGTCTGTCCCTCCCTCTCTCTCTTTATGTTTGTCTCTATTTTTCTCTGTCTCTCTCTCTGTCCCTCTGTGTGTGTCCCCTCTCTCTCTTTCTCCCTCTCTCTCTCTCTCCATCTCTTCCTCTAGCTCTCTCTCTGTGTCTCTCTGTCCCTCTCTCTTTATGTTTGTCTCTCTATTTTTCTCTGTCTCTCTCTCTCTCCCTCTTTCTATGTCTGTCCGTCTCTCTCTCTCTCTCTCTCTCTTTATGTTTGTCTCTCTATTTTTCTCCCTCCCTCACCCACCCGCCCTTGGCTCGGCCCGAGTCACCTGGAGGTAAATGTTTACGACTGGCTCCTCGTTAACGAGGCCCGGGGGCTTTAACGAGCTCCAATTAAAACAATGGCTTCATGTGTGTTTATTGGAACAGAGATAATGGAGTCACTAAAGTCTTCTCTCTCTCTCCCTCTCTCTCTCCGTCTCTCTCTCTGTCTCCTCATCACATCCCGGCGTCACTTTAACCTCATTATTCGAGGAGTCGGTACTGAAAGGGTAACAGGA
>JAEKDQ010000485.1:30000-35116 GCA_026937815.1 Etheostoma perlongum
CTCCTAAATTTTCACATAAATACTTCTAAATACTCAGAAAAAAACTAAATTTTCAGCATTTATTTAAGCAGATTTTTTTTTAATGTTTTTGGGCTCATTTTTTGACATTTTTCTAAAGTTTGCAGGACTTCTTTCATTGTTTTTGTTGCTTTTCCTGACGTCTGTGGTCAGTTTTTAACATTTCAGGTCAGTTGTTTCGGTATTTTGTTGCTTTTCCTGACGTCTGTGGTCAGTTTTTAACATTTCAGGTCAGTTGTTTCAGTATTTTGTTGCTTTTCCTGACGTCTGTGGTCAGTTTTTAACATTTCAGGTCAGTTGTTTTGGTATTTTGTTGCTTTTCCTGACGTCTGTGGTCAGTTTTTAACATTTCAGGTCAGTTGTTTCGGTATTTTGTTGCTTTTCCTGACGTCTGTGGTCAGTTTTTAACATTTCAGGTCAGTTGTTTCAGTATTTTGTTGCTTTTCCTGACGTCTGTGGTCAGTTTTTAACATTTCAGGTCAGTTGTTTCAGTATTTTGTTGCTTTTCCTGACGTCTGTGGTCAGTTTTTAACATTTCAGGTCAGTTGTTTCGGTATTTTGTTGCTAACCTTCCCTCCAAATCCAACTCCGGCCTCAACAACTTCACTGCAAACTTCCCAAAGAACTAAAAGTCGAACTGGAAGTCGAGACCTTGATAATTTGTGATAATTTGTGATAATTGGGTCCGTCCAGGTCAGCGGACTCCCCCCTGTCCCCCCCGTCCCCCCGTCCCCCTCCTTTAATGTCTGATTCTTTTATTAATCCTGCAGGGAATTGCTCTTTCTGCAGCCCGCTGCCTTCCTCCCCCGCTCTGATAAAACTTAACTGCTGTTCGGGTGGAGCTAAATAGCGGAGCGTCTCCATTTAATTCTTAATTGACGAGTGATTAAGAGCCGAATGGCCGCGGGCGGCCCGGGAATGTCACCTTCCCAGAGGACTGGACGACGTCCCCGGACACGTCCACACGGCCGAGGCTCCGTCCCCGTGTCCGTCCAGTTATCGCAAAAAACTCTGTGTGAATAAAGCTGGTTTTTATATTTATTATGTAAAAAAAACTGGTTTTTATTTTTCTTTATTATGTAAAAAACTCATGAATAAAGCTGTTTTTTATTTTTATTTTTATGTAAAAAACTCATGAATAAAGCTGTTTTTTTAGTTTTTTTTATTTATTATTAAAAACTCATGAATAAAGCTGTTTTTATTTTGTTTATTATGTAAAAAACTCATGAATAAAGCTGTTTTTTATTTTTATTTATTATGTAAAAAACTCATGAATAAAGCTGTTTTTTATTTTTATTTATTATGTAAAAAACTCATGAATAAAGCTGTTTTTTTTTTTTATTTATTATGTAAAAAACTGTTTATTTTTATTTATTATGTAAAAAACTCATGAATAAAGCTGTTTTTTTTTTTATTTATTATGTAAAAAACTCATGAATAAAGCTGTTTTTATTTTTTATTTATTATGTAAAAAACTGTTTATTTTTATTTATTATGTAAAAAAACTCATGAATAAAGCTGTTTTTTATTTTTATTTATTATGTAAAAAACTCATGAATAAAGCTGTTTTTTATTTTTATTTATTATGTAAAAAACTGTTTATTTTTATTTATTATGTAAAAAAACTCATGAATAAAGCTGTTTTTTATTTTTATTTATTATGTAAAAAACTCATGAATAAAGCTGTTTTTTAATTTTTATTTATTAATGTAAAAACTCATGAATAAAGCTGTTTTTTATTTTTATTTATTATGTAAAAAACTCATGAATAAAGCTGTTTTTTATTTTTATTTATTATGTAAAAAACTCATGAATAAAGCTGTTTTTTTTTTATTTATTATGTAAAAAACTCATGAATAAAGCTGTTTTTATTTTTATTTATTATGTAAAAAGTCATGAATAAAGCTGTTTTTTATTTTTATTTATTATGTAAAAACTCATGAATAAAGCTGTTTTTTATTTTTATTTATTATGTAAAAAACTGTTTATTTTTATTTATTATGTAAAAACTCATGAATTGTTTTTATTTTTATGTAAAAAAAAACTCATTTTTAATTTTTATTTTTTTAAAAAAACTGTTTTTATTTTTTATTAAATTATCATGAAAAAAACTTTTTTATTTTTATTTATTATGTAAAAACTCATGAATAAAGCTGTTTTTTATTTTTATTTATTATGTAAAAAACTGTTTATTTTTATTTATTATGTAAAAAAACTCATGAATAAAGCTGTTTTTTATTTTTATGTAAAAAAAACTGTTTTCTGTTTTTATTTTTATTTATTATGTAAAAAAAACTCTTTTTATTTTTATTTATTATGTAAAAAAAACTTTTATTTTTATTTATTATGTAAAAAACTCATGAATAAAGCTGTTTTTTATTTTTATTTATTATGTAAAAAAACTCATGAATAAAGCTGTTTTTTTAATTTGTCATTATATTATTATATTTGTATTATATGTAATATATAGGCCTATATTATATAAAAAAGTGACAAATATGTCGGAAAAAGCTTCAAAAACGTCAGAAAAAGTGACATTTATGATATATTATTTTTAAATTGTTTTTTATTATTTATAATTTATTAATTATAATTATTGATTTATTTTATTCATTTATTTTTATTTCTTTATTTATATATATATTTTTTTATTTATATATATTTTTATTTTTATTTTTAATTGTATTTAATTGATTGATTTATTTTTATTTCTTTATTTTATATTTATTTTTATTTTTTTATTTATATATATTTTTTTATTTATAGATATATTTTTCTTTACATGTCTTTTTCTCTGCATAAGGGCATTTTTTTATTATTATTTATAAGTATATATATATATATTTGATTGATTGATTGATTTTATTCATTTATTTTTATTTCTTTATTTATATATTTTTTTTATTTATATGTATATTTTTTATTTAAATATTTTTTTATTTACATATATTTTTTATTTATACATATTTCTTTATTTATATATTTTTTTTAATTTATATGTATATTTTTTATTTAAATATTTTTTTTTTTTATATATATTTTTAATTTATACATATTTCTTTATTTATATAATTTTTTATTTATATATATTTTGTTGTTTAAATATTTTTTTTAATTTATATATTTTTTTTATTTATATATATATATATTTTTTTATTTATACATATATTTTTATATATATATATTTTGTTATTTACATGTCTCTTTCTCGGCCTAACGGGTCTGTTGTGGGTAGGACGGGGTCAATACAAACATGACTCGTTACAGCTGACATTGCCCTGATGCACAGTATATTGAACCTTCTCTAAAACAACAACAACAACAACAACAACAACAAGTCATAAATCCTTAAAATCGTGTGGACGGAGACACGGGGACGGCGTCCTTACCGTCCTGGAAGACGCGCTCCACGTTGAGGCCGTAGGTGGCGCAGGTCTCGTAGTAGGTGCAGCGCTTCAGGTCGTTGGACAGCTTCCTCGCCCGGCCGTCGTCGATCACCCTCGGGTTGGCGGAGCTGATGGCGTCTGACACACAATCACAACAAAATATGTCAGTTTAACAACTGTGAGACACACACACACACACACAGAGACACACACACACACAGAGTTTAACACACAAAATAGTCACACACACACAACACACTTTGAGACACACACACACACACACACACACACAGAGACACACACACACACAGAGACACACACACACACAGAGACACACACACACAGAGAGACACACACACACACACACTGTGAGACACACACACACACACACACACACACACACAGAGACAGACACACACACACACACACACACAGACAGAACACACACACACACACAGACACACACACAGAGACACACACACACACACACACACAACAGACACACACACACAGACACAGACACACACACACACACACACACACACACACACACACAGAGACACACACACACACACACACACACACACAGACACACACACACACACACACACACACACACACACACACACACACACACACACAGACACACACACACACACACACACACACACACACACACACAGAGAGACAGACACACACACACACACACACACACACACACACAGAGACACACTCACACACACACACACACACACACAGACACACACACACACACAGACACACACACACACACACACACACACACACACACAAGAGACACACACACACACACACATACACACACACACACACAGACACACTCACACACACACACACACACAAACACACAGAGACAAACACACACAGACACACACACACACACACAGAGACACACACACACACACACACACACAAAGAGACACAGAGACACACTCACACACACACACACACAAACACACAGAGACACACACAAACAAACACACAGAGACACACTCACACACACACACACAGACACACTCACACACACACACACACACACACAGAGACACACACAAACAAACACACAGAGACACACACACACACACAAAGAGACACAGAGACACACACACACACACACACACACACACAGAGACACACTCACACACACACACACACAGAGACACACACACACACACACAGAGACACACACACACACTGTGTTATTTGATGGATTCTTACATTGGCTGCATAACTGAGACGTTCAGGCTTTTATTTTGGAATAAATATTCTATTATTGGAGGTTTTGGATCACCCCCCTTTTATACCCTCCCCCGTTATAATTTGATTACATAATCATTTGACTTTTTCTAAACCTCTTCATCTGATTTTATTGTTGTTTTAAAGTCATATTTCTGACCAATGCTGCATAAGGTTTAATGAATGGAACCGGTGGTGATGCGCCGGCGCCCTCTGCTGGCGGAGGAGCGCCGACGCAGGTTTCTCACACCGTGGCTCTGGGACACTTCAGGGACACTTCAGGGACACTTCCCCCCGAGAAACTCTGCTGGACCGCATCAACATTTACACACACACACAAACACTCTTACATAAGGGAAGAATGTGACGAAAAAATGTTTAAAATGTGATAATATTAAAGTGATGATTGTTAAAAATATATATAAAATATATATATA
>JAEKDQ010000486.1:0-2500 GCA_026937815.1 Etheostoma perlongum
CTGGTACAACCTTAAAATACAGTCATGAACCTGAAGATGCAGAACACCGGCCCTTTAACAAGAAATGTGGTCAACAAAGCTGAGAATCCGAGACCCTAAATGTGAAAATAAACAGATTTAAAGACAGGAAAGTCTTCAAAAAGCCGAGATAAACAACCGACTCGGAGTTTCAACTTCCTTCTAAATACTCGGCCCCGCTGAGTGACATGTGCGTCTTTACGAGGGCCAAACACAGAGGGGGTGTTTACGTGAAGACAGCTGGAGGACACAACAACAACAACAACAACAGAGACACGGAGACATAACGAGGACCCAAAGATCTGCTCTAACGAGGGCTGACCAGAGCTCGTTAACCCTTCCTCGTCAAATCTGACCTGGTTTATGAAGCATAAAGTAGTAAAAATGTAAATTATCCCCATTTTATTGTCTTATGTCTTTTAAGAAATCTTATTTCCATCACTTGTTACTATGCATCGTCACTGCAGCTCATTTACATGAAATTGGGCCTCATTTTTGAGTAAAATGTGCAGAAATTGTGCCCGGGGTGGTTCAGCGGGAGAGCGGGCACAGGATCATGCCTTTTTAATGCAGAGTGCAGCTCATTTACATGAAATTGGGCCTCATTTTTGAGTAAAATGTGCAGAAATTGTGCCCGGGGTGGTTCAGCGGGAGAGCGGGCGCACAGGATCATGCCTTAATGCAGAGGTCCAGGGTTCAAATCCAACCTGGGACGATATGCATGTCCCCCTCACCTTTCACCACCACTGTCCTGACGCACACACACACAAACGCACAGATGCAGAAACACACACACACGCAGACACACACACATGCAGACGCACACACACATGCAGACACACACACACACGCAGACACACACACACACAGAGAAATGCAGAAACACACACACGCAGACACACACACATGCAGACGCACACACACACGCAGACACACACACATGCAGACGCGCACACACACGCACAGATTCATAAACACACACACGCAGACACACACACATGCAGACGCACACACACACACGCAGACACACACACACACAGACGCGCACACCCACGCACAGATGCATAAACACGCAGATGCAGAAACACACACAGACGCGCACACACACGCACAGACAGAAACACACGCGCACAGAAGCGCACACACACACACTGACGCACACGCACACACACACACACACACACACAGTGAGGAGGAGAAGAGATACAAATTCTAATTGAAAGTCACTAAAGAGAAATGTTCGTCACTATGACATCATCGTTACATCACAGGCCAACAACACAGACACTTGTTTCTCCTGAGGCATGCTGGGAATCCCAGGCACCCACACGCAGAGGCATGCTGGGAATCCCAGGCACCCACACGCAGAGGCATGCTGGGAATCCCAGGCACCCACACGCAGAGGCATGCTGGGAATCCCAGGCACCCACACACAGAGGCATGCTGGGAATCTGGTTCTCCCTGTCGATGGAAGGTAAACACGATGTACCGTAGCACGGCACGCCTAACATACTTCAGGTGCCTCTGCACACGCCATGCACACGGCAAGGTCACGGCGAGGTCACGGCGAGCATCAGACCGAGATCTGGTCGCGAGTTTTTAGAGTGAAACTTCGTAATTGTTGACGAATAAAATCAAATACAGAGAAAATAATCAGGTTTCATTTACAGGGTAATAAGGAAGAGGAGTAACACACACACACACACACACACACACACACACACACACACACACAGACAGACACACACAGTCACATACAGACACATAGACACGCACACACACACACACACAGACACACAGATGCACACACACACACACGCACGCACACACACACTGACAGACACACAGATGCACACACACACACACGCACGCACACACACACACGCACGCACACACACACACACACGCAAGCACACACACACGCACGCACACACACACTGACAGACACACGCACACACAGACCATACACACACACACACACACACACCATACACACACACACACAGTAATGCAACAAGTTGTTTTGCCAAACGCGTCACGGGGTCGGTCCCTGAACGCACCATTCGTCTGGTTGGGGTGAGGCCGGTTTGACAGCTCAGGAATGTAACCACGGATACGCTTGTTTTCTTCTTCTTCTGTGTCCTATCAGCTCGTTCAGGTGTCGCTGGAGACATTCTGTCTTTTATTACCCCTCCTGTTGTCTTTTATTACCCCTCCTGTTGTTCTCGGGGCAAATCTGACCCGAGGACAACAGCTTTCTATATTAGAACTATGACAAAAGAGCGTTGGAAAAAGTGACAAATGTTGGAAAAACTTTACTTAAACGCTGAAAAAGTGACCAAAAAAATCAAAAAAGCGACTAAAAAACTTTTTTTTAAAAACCTGAAAAAGTGACAAATAAAACATCAAAAGAATCTGAAAAAGTGACAAATAAAACATCAAAAGAATCTGAAAAAGTGAAAAATAAAACATCAAAAGAATC
>JAEKDQ010000486.1:10000-20418 GCA_026937815.1 Etheostoma perlongum
ACACACACACACCCCCAGTTCTGCAGCAGCCTGTTCAAACAGTCTTTGTTGTGAGTATTTAACACTTAATAATTACATGAGAGAGGTAAACAAAGCCAGCGGGCCCCGACCTCCGTTGCCATGACAACACCAGGGCGAACCGATTACCCAAAACACCAAATTATCAAAAAATAATTTAATAGTCATAAACTGCCACGATGAAAGGGTCACAAGAACTAAACACACTAAAAACAGGACAAAAATGTCATTTTTTGGACAAAAATGTCAAAAATGTCATTTATTTGGACAAAAATGTCATTTATTTGGACAAAAAATGTCATTTATTTGGACAAAAATGTCTTTTTGTAAAAATGTAATTTATTACCCAAAATGCAAATTTTTTTTACAAAAATTTAATTATTTTGGACAATAATGTCATTTTTTTGACAAAATGTCATTTTTGGACAAAAATGTCATTTTTGGACAAAATGTCATTTTTTTGACAAAAATGTCATTTTTTGGACAAAAATGTCATTTTTTGGACAATAATGTCATTTTTTTGGACAAAAATGTCATTTTTTGGACAATAATGTCATTTTTTGGACAAAAATGTCATTTTTTGACAAAAATGTCATTTTTGGACAAAATGTCATTTTTTGGACAAAAATGTCATTTTTTTGGACAAAATGTCATTTTTGGGACAAAAATGTTTTTTTTTGGACAAAAATATCAAATTATTTGACAAAAAACAAACAAATTTTGGACATTTTTGCCCCGGGAGGACAACACAAGGGTGAACCAATTAATCAATTATCAAAATAGTTTTCAGAAGCCAGAAAAAGTTGCAGGCGGCTGCCAAAAAAACCACCAAATCTCTCCGTGCACGACTGAAGAAGAGGCCCCAGACAGGAAGTGATGTCAGACAGGAAGTGCCGTTACCTTCAGAGCTGCCTCCGTTCACGCTGTCGGAGCTGGACCGGGACGGCGCCGCCCTGCGGCTCCTGCGTAGCGACCGGTTGTTGCCGGGGCTCCCCAGCGGCGTGGACGCGCCCCCGCCGTCCCTCCGGGAGAAGATCCCGCTGAAGAAGCGGACCAGGCGCCGCTCGCTGCAGCGCCCGCCCCCCCCCCTCAGCAGGAAGCCCCCGTCCGGCGCGTCCTCCTCGTCCGCCAGGCGCAGCAGGTCGCTGTTGTCCAGCGTCCGGTTCTTGTTGCCTAGCGCCCGCTCCCAGCGGCTCAGATCCGACACGGAGTCCGTCTTGTTCAGGACGGCTCCGACCTCCAGCGTCCTGCTCTTCTGTCGGGAGAGGTCGAGGCGAGATGGAGCGTCTGCGTCCCTCGCGCCGCCGCTAGCGTCCCTCGAGATGCCGCAAGTGTCCTTCGTGCGCAACTGCAAGTGTCCTTCGTGCATTTGCAAGTGTCCTTCGCGCATCTGCAAGTGTCCCCCGGCGCATCTGTAAGTGTCCTTCGCGCATCTGCAAGTGTCCTTCGCGCATCTGCAAGTGTCCTTCGCGCATCTGCAAGTGTCCTTCGCGCATCTGCAAGTGTCCTTCGCGCATCTGCAAGTGTCCCCATCTGCAAGTGCCACGCAACTGCAAGTGTCCATCGCCGCCACCGCTAGCGTCCATCGAGCCGCCGCAAGTGTCCTTCGCGCCGCCGCAAGTGTCCTTCGTGCATCTGCAAGTGTCCTTCGTGCATCTGCAAGTGTCCTTCGCGCCTCCGCAAGTGTCCTCGCGCCGCCGCTAGCGTCTATCGAGCCGCCGCATGTGTCCTTCACGCATCTGCAAGTGTCCTTCGTGCATCTGCAAGTGTCCTTCGTGCATCTGCAAGTGTCCTTCGAGCCGCCGCATCTGCGAGCCGCGCCTTCGTGCATCTGCAAGTGTCCTTTGTGCATCTGCAAGTGTCCTTTGCGCCGACGCAGCCGGAGCTGCTGTGGTGTCTGTCCTTGGAGAGCGCGCGCAGACGCAGGATCTCGCCGCCGCTCCAGTGTCTGAAGCTGAAGCTGCGCCGCAGCAAACCCGCCGCCCCGGGACGCTTCGGCGGCGGCGGCTCGGGCGAAGACGCTTCGGCGTCTTTCCCGTTGATTCTGGCGGGTTTTTTCCCGCTAACGTTAGCATCAGCGCTGCTCTCCTCCACGCTCTTAGCTTTCAGGAGACGCTTCTTCTTATGGACGCTGCTGTTCTCCACATCAGGAGTTTCAATGCAAATACCCTTTTTAAGTGGATCCTCTGTTTCCTGTCGGGTGTCCCCCGGCCTCCCCGTGTCCCCCGGCGTCCCCGTGTCCTCTGCGGCGTCCTCCGCGGCCTTTTCCTTCAGCTCCTTCTGCAGGTGCAGCTTCCTCGAGAGCTTCAGCCTCCCCAGCTCCAGCTTCCCCGTGCTGAACGTCCTGAAGTTCCTCATGTAGCCGCGGGAAGACGAAAAGTCGTCCGTCTCGTCCTCCACCTCCTCCAGCGGCGTGTCCGCCGGGCCGTCGCGCCGGGAACCGATCGCCGCGGAGTTCTCCGCCCGCCGAGGATCGCCGACACCGTCCTCTAAGCTCTCCCGCTTCACCAAGGTGAGGGAGATGCGGTACACGGTTTTCCTCTGAGGCGTCCCCCTCTCCATCCTCTCCGTGCAGTTTCTGTCCAACAGGTACATCGCTAACGCTCCTTAAAAGGGACCTAACGCTCCTTAAAAGGGACCTAGCGCTCCTTAAAGGGACCTAACGCTCCTTAAAAGGGACCTAGCGCTCCTTAAAGGGACCTAGCGCTCCTTAAAGGGACCTAGCGCTCCTTAAAAGGGACCTAGCGCTCCTTAAAAGGGACCCAACGCTCCTTAAAAGGGACCTAAAGCTCCTTAAAAGGGACCTAACACTCCTTAAAAGGGACCTAACGCTCCTTAAAAGGGACCTAGCGCTCCTTAAAAGGGACCTAGCGCTCCTTAAAGGGACCTAACGCTCCTTAAAAGGGACCTAACGCTCCTTAAAAGGGACCTAGCGCTCCTTAAAGGGACCTAACGCTCCTTAAAGGGGACCTAACGCTCCTTAAAGGGACCTAACGCTCCTTAAAAGGGACCTAGCGCTCCTTAAAGGGACCTAACGCTCCTTAAAAGGGACCTAGCGCTCCTTAAAGGGACCTAACGCTCCTTAAAAGGGACCTAACGCAACTTAAAAGGGACCTAACGCTCCTTAAAAGGGACCTAACGCTCCTTAAAGGGGACCTAACGCTCCTTAAAGGGGACCTAACGCTCCTTAAAGGGGACCTAACGCTCCTTAAAAGGGACCTAACGCTCCTTAAAGGGACCTAACGCTCCTTAAAGGGACCTAACGCTCCTTAAAGGGACCTAACGCTCCTAAAGGGACCTAACGCTCCTTAAAAGGGACCTAACGCTCCTTAAAGGGACCTAACGCTCCTTAAAAGGGACCTAACGCTCCTTAAAGGGACCTAGCGCTCCTTAAAGGGACCTAGTGCTCCTTAAAAGGGACCTAACGCTCCTTAAAGGGACCTAACGCTCCTTAAAGGGACCTAACGCAACTTTAAAATATCTTACACAACTTAAAGCAACTTTAAAATTATATAAAGCAACTTTAAAGCAACTTTAAAACAACTTAAAGCAACTTTAAAGTGACTTAAAGCAACTTTAAAGCAATTTAAAGCAACTTAAAGCAACTTAAAAATGATCTAAAGCAACTTTAAAGCAACTTTAAAGCAACTTAAAGCAACTTTAAAATGATTTAAAGCAACTTTAAAGTGATCTAAAGCAACTTTAAAGCAACTTAAGCAACTTTAACCCTTGTGTTGTCTTCCCATCAAAATCAACTATCAATGTTTTTAACTTTTTCTTACGTTTATGTCCCTTTTTTCAATGTTTGTCAATTTTTTTGACGTTTTGAACACTGCGTACCACTAACTTAATAACTTTAGTTTTACAGTTAATTTTGGATTTTATGGTCAATAAACCTCATTTATAGGAAATTATACCTAATGTTTGAGTTAGAAAAGCAGAAATTAGGAATTATTGAGACTAAAATTAAAGGAATGGATGTTGATGATAATCACAGACTGGAATATGTCAACTTTTACTCAATACTATTTCAAAAACACTTCCATTTGTTTTACAATGCTATAAAATTGAATAAGACGCCCCAAAATTAATGAAAGTAGAGATTTGTACTTGGCAAAGAGCGTTGGGTGGAATCAATCATGTTATTTTGGGGAATTAAAAAGAACATTGATATAGGACAACATGAGGACAACATGAGGACAACATGAGGGTTAAAGTGGCTGGATTTCACTTAAAAAACACGGAATTATATATAAATATGTATATATATGTATATATATATATATACCTATATAGACTGTCCTACACACTCAGGGTTAAAATCCAACATTGAACGTGCGTTTGGACTCTTCCACACACGGATAAACCGGGACCAGGACCAGAGGAAACCGCTGTAACCAGATGTGCAGCGCGCACTCAGACGCAGGAAATGCATTCCGCGTTCATCCCAACGGGATTTAAAACTGGCAAAGAGCGCGCACGGGTCTCTGCGCGCGACCCCCCCCCCCGCATGCACGGACACTTTCCTTTCATGCACAAAGCCCCGCTGACAGCTCCGGGTCCCGTGCTCCATTACAAAAACCACAGAGGTGAGTGTTACTCCGCCGCGGCGTCCCGGACGTCTCCCATTGTGTGCGCACATCCCCCGCAGAGCCCCGCAGCCAGCCGAGTCCCTTTCACTCCAAACCGGCTTTATTGTGATTCAAATGTTCCTGGGTTTAGACTCGAACCCCCGGCCGTCCGTCCGTCCGTCCCCCTCCTCTGCTCAGGCTTTAACCCCCTTCCAACAGCGACACAAGGCTCGCAGCCGCGGCCGGTCCCCCTTCGGTTCTCCGCTGCTGTGTGAACACACTCCGCTCCACGCACAGGCAGACCGGCCAGCAGCAAGGGCTGATGGGAAAACACGGAGCGGAGTGCGTGCTGAGACTGGACCTGGATCTGGACTCCACAGAGTCCAGGTCCAATATAGGACAGAATAGAATAGACTACAAAGCCTTTATTGATATTATACACAAGGGTAGTACTTGTGCAACGAGACTGAAGCAAAACCTTAAAAATATAAAATGTAAAATATAAATATATAAAAATATAAAATGTAAAATATAAATATATAAAAATATAAAATGTAAAATATAAATATATAAAAATATAAAATGTAAAATATAAAAATATAAAAATATCAAATGTAAAATATAAATATATAAAAATGTCAAATGTAAAATATACATATATAAAAATAGAAAATGCAAAATATGAATATATAAAAATATAAAATGTAAAATATAAATATATAAAAATAGAAAATATACATATATAAAAATATAAAATGTGAAAAATGTGAAATGTAGAAAATATAAAATGTAAAAAAAATATTAAATATAAAAAATATTAAATATAAAATGTAAAAAATATTAAATGTAAAAAATATTAAATATAAAATGTAAAAAAGTACAATTATAAAATATAAAATGTAAAAAGTAAAAAAGTAAAATTATAAAATATAAAATATAAAAATATAAAATGTAAAAATATTATTATAAAATGTTGAAATATAAAAGGACTTTTAAAAGATGAAACATTATATAAAGTCATTTTGCACAGTTTGACACAAAAAAATGTGAAATGTTGATTATATTAATGTTAAAACGGCGGTTCTTCTTACTGATGCCTCGACAACCTGACCACACCGTGCCAAAAATGGATTACTGGCCAATTTCTAAAAACACCATTTTAGTTCTGTAGCCATTCATTTTACACACACACACACACACACACACACACACACACACACACACACACACACACACACACACACACACACACACACACACACACACACACACACACACACTGTAGTATGCAATTACGTGCAAAGTTCACAGCTTAAAAAAAAGAAAAAATTTACTGACTTGAGACCGTTTTTCTGTGGACTCGGACTTGTCTCGGACTCGCTAGTATTTGGACTCGGACTTGTCTCGGTCTTGGCCGCTGGTCTTGCCCGATATGGCTTCTGGTCTGGACCGAGTCCAGGTGTCTTTATTATGTTGATAATAATAATATTGGAGGGAAAGGGAAACCCAAAATGATTGTCTTGATACTGTCATGCATAAGACCTTTATTCTGTCCTGGACTCGGTCATGAGGACAACATGAGGGCTACATGAGGACAACATGAGGGCAACATGAAGACAACATGAGGGCAACATGAAGACAACATGAGGACAACATGAGGGCAACATGAAGACAACATGAGGACAACATGAGGACAACATGAGGACAACATGAGGACAACATGAGGGCAACATGAAGACAACATGAGGACAACATGAAGACAACATGAGGACAACATGGGGACAACATGAAGACAACATGAGGACAACATGAGGACAATATGAAGACAACATGAGGACAACATGAAGACAACATGAGGGCAACATGAAGACAACATGAGGACAACATGAGGGCAACATGAAGACAACATGAGGTCAACATGAGGACAACATGAGGACAACATGAGGGCAACATGAAGACAACATGAGGGCAACATGAAGACAACATGAGGGCAACATGAAGACAACATGAGGACAACATGAGGACAACATGGGGGCAACATGAGGACAACATGAAGACAACATGGGGACAACATGATGGGGACAACATGAGAGGACAACATGAGGGGCAACATGAAGACAACATGAGGGCAACATGAAGACAACATGAGGGCAACATATGAGGACAACATGAAGACAACATGAGGACAACATGGGGACAACATGAAGACAACATGAGGACAACATGAGGACAACATGAAGACAACATGGGGACAACATGAGGACAACATGAAGACAACATGGGGACAACATGAGGGCAACATGAGGACAACATGAAGACAACATGAGGACAACATGGGGACAACATGAAGACAACATGAGGACAACATGAAGGGACAACATGGGGACAACATGAGGACAACATGAAGACAACATGGGGACAACACATGGGGACAACATGGGGACAACATGGGGACAACATGAGGACAACATGAGGACAACATGAGGGGGCAACATGGGGACAACATGGGGACAACATGAGGACAACATGAAGACAACATGAGGACAACATGAGGACAACATGAGGACAACATGAGGGCAACATGAAGACAACATGGGGACAACATGAGGGCAACATGAAGACAACATGGGGACAACATGAGGACAACATGAAGACAACATGAGGACAACATGGGGACAACATGAAGACAACATGAGGACAACATGAAGACAACATGGGGACAACATGAGGACAACATGAAGACAACATGAGGACAACATGAGGACAACATGAGGACAACATGAGGGTTAAAAACTGCCAAATATGAGAAGCTGGACCACCTACGGAAGACGAAGAGGTTTTATTTCTACGGAGGAGGAAGAGGAACTCCAGATCAGGTTTTCCAGACTCCTCTGGTTCCCATGACCAGGGTGGAGTCTCTTCTTCCTCCTCTCTGTCTGTCAGGCTCTCAAAAGCCGGCGGCCATGGAGGCTCAAACCCCCTCATCATCATATCTGCAGCTGGGGATATAACTGGGGTTATATCTCCAGTTATAAAAGTAGCAGGTCGACGGGAAAACAACACGAGGGTTAAAGTTGTCGCTGCAGCGAGAAAGGGAGAAAATATATATATATATATATATATATATATATATATATATATTTATATAATTATTATAAAAGACAAAAAAAAGTGAAAAATGTAATAAAAGTGACAAAAATGTATTAAAAGTGACAATTAAAATAAAAAGTGAAAAATAAGTGATAAATGTTCAAAAAAGGAGACAAAAATGCCAAAAAAGTGACAAAAATGTAATAAAAGTGACAAAAATGTAATAATAATTACAATAAAAAAAGTGAATAATAAGTGACAAACAAAGTGACAAAAAATGTAATAAAAGTGACAAAAATGTTAAAAAAAAGTGACAAAAATGTAATAAAAATTACAATTTTTTTAAAAAAAGTGAAAAATAAGTGACAAATGTCAAAAAAGGAGACAAAAATGTATTAAAAATGACAAAAATTTTATAAAAATTACAATAAAAAAGGAAGTGACAAATGTCAAAAAAGGAGACAAAAATAACAAAAAAGTGACAAAAATTTATTAAAAGTGACAAAAATAACAAAAAAGTGAAAAAAATGTAATAAAAATGACAATTTAAAAACAAAATAAGTGAAAAACAAGTGACACATGTTAAAAAAAGGAGACAAAAATGTAATAAAAGTGACAAAAATGTGACAAAAAAATGTAATTCTTTTTAAAAAAAAAAGTGACAAAAAATGTAATAAAAATGACAAAAACAATTTAAAAACAAAATAAGTGACAAATGACAAAAATAACAAAAGTGAAAAAAGTGACAAAAATGAAAAATGCCCAAAAGTTGTCGTCGCTGCAGCTTTAAATATTCCAGCAGGTGGAGATATAACTTCTCTTTGATCCCCCCCATATGGTGTTTTTGGAAACTGTAACCATGGAAACGTATTCTACAACCTCCAAATACAGTTAACACCCTGAAGATGCAGAATATCCCTCCATCCATCCCTCCATCGCTGCTCCTCCTTCACTGAGGACAAAGACCTCCTCCCTAATTGCAGGCCAGACCATGAAATCTGCTGGGGGGACGGGGGACGGGGGACGGACCACCTGTCCTCCACATCCCATAATCCCCAGCACAGTTCATCGCCATGGAGATCACAGCTAGTATTCATTACTATGGAGAAAACACTGTTTAATGTAATATTAAAGACAGAAGAGAAGAATCAATAAATCTTATTTAAGATCATGTGATGCTCAAAAATGTGTGTGTGTGTGTGTGTGTGTGTACGTCTCCTTGTGAGTTAGTGTGTGTGTGCACGCGTCACTTTGTGTGTGTGTGTGTGTGTGTGTGTCTCTCTCTCTCTGTTTATGTGTGTGCATGTCTGTGTTTGTAAGTGTGTGTGTGTGTCTATGCGTCACTTTGTCTGTTAGTGTGTGTGTGTGTGTGCATGCATCTCCTTGTGTGATAGAGTGTGTGTATGTTTGTGTGTGTGTGTCTGTGTGTGCGCGCATCTCTGTGTGTGTGTGTGTGTGTGTCTCTGTGTGAGAGTGTGTATGTGTCTCACTGTGTGTGTGTGTGTGTGTGTGTGTGTGTTTGGGTGACTGTGTGTGTGTCTCTGTGTGTGTGTATGTGTGTGTGTCTCTGTGTGTGTGTGTCTCTCTCTCTATGTGTGTGTGTGTGTGTGTCTCTCTCTCTCTCTACGTGTGTGTGTGTGTGTGTCTCTCTCTATGTGTGTGTGTGTGTGTGTGTGTGTGTGTCTCTCTCTATGTGTGTGTGTGTGTGTGTGTGTGTGTGTGTCTCTCTGTGTGTGTGTGTGTGTGTGTGTGTCTCTCTATGTGTGTGTGTGTGTAACCCTAATTTCCTTTAACCTTTAACACCATGTGCTTAACCCTTTGAACACTCACTATGTGCGCCCGGGTAGCCCAGCTGGTAGAGCGCGCGCCCATATACACAGGTGTGTCCTTCACAGATGCATGGTGTGTGTGTGTGTCTGTGTGTGTGTGTGTGTGTGTCTGTGTGTGTGTGTGTGTGTGTGTGTGTGTGTGTGTGTGTGTGTGTGTGTGGGGGGGGTCTAGCTTGCGGCTGCAGGTCCTGATAAGACCCTGGTTGTCTCCAGAGACCGGGTCCCTGCAGTTTGATTCCCCCCACCCCAGGTTTTATTTAAGCAACGGGTAAGATGGTAACCGACGGAAACACAGCAGCAGGTAGCCCTCGTCTCCATGGAAACGCCCCAGCTGTCAGTATTTAGTTATATACTGTATATATTATAATATACAGTATATTTATATTATATTATAATATATATATTGTCTTTCCCCTGCAGTTCCTAGACCATAACGGTCCTGGCGTGGGGGATTTTAGACCCTTTTTAGGGGTTTTAGGGGACTCCCCCCCCCCCATCCCCAAATTTCATCTCAGCCCCCCCCCCAAAAAAAAAATTAGAATAATAAAAACATAAAAAACAATCTATTTTAGATCTTAAGTGAGAGTTTGTGAAGACAAACAGTTAACAGAAACACACACACACACACACACACACACACACACACACACACACACACAGAGACACACACACACACACACACACAGACACAGACACACACACACACACACACACAGAGACACACACACACACACACAGAGACACACACACACACACACAGACACACACACACACACAGAGACACACACACACACACACACACACACACACACACACACACAGACACACACACACACACACACACACACACACACACACACACACACACACACACACACAGAGACACACACACAGAGACACACACACAGAG
>JAEKDQ010000487.1:0-47436 GCA_026937815.1 Etheostoma perlongum
CCTCGGGAAGACCCAGGACTAGGTGGAGGCACGTCCAGCTGGGAGGAGGCCTCGGGGAAGACCCAGGACTAGGTGGAGGCACGTCCAGCTGGGAGGAGGCCTCGGGGAAGACCCAGGACTAGGTGGAGGGACGTCCAGCTGGGAGGAGGCCTCGGGGAAGACCCAGGACTAGGTTGAGGCACGTCCAGCTGGGAGGAGGCCTCGGGAAGACCCAGGACTAGGTGGAGGGACGTCCAGCTGGGAGGAGGCCTCGGGTAAGACCCAGGACTAGGTGGAGGGACGTCCAGCTGGGAGGAGGCCTCGGGGAAGACACAGGACTAGGTGGAGGGACGTCCAGCTGGGAGGAGGCCTCGGGGAAGACACAGGACTAGGTGGAGGGACGTCCAGCTGGGAGGAGGCCTCGGGGGAAGACACAGGACTAGGTGGAGGGACGTCCAGCTGGGAGGAGGCCTCGGGGAAGACACAGGACTAGGTGGAGGGACGTCCAGCTGGGAGGAGGCCTCGGGGAAGACACAGGACTAGGTGGAGGGACGTCCAGCTGGGAGGAGGCCCGGGTAAGACCCAGGACTAGGTGGAGGGACGTCCAGCTGGGAGGAGGCCCCGGGTAAGACCCAGGACTAGGTGGAGGGACGTCCAGCTGGGAGGAGGCCTCGGGGAAGACCCAGGACTAGGTGGAGGGACGTCCAGCTGGGAGGAGGCCTCGGGAAGACCCAGGACTAGGTGGAGGGACGTCCAGCTGGGAGGAGGCCTCGGGGAAGACCCAGGACTAGGTGGAGGGACGTCCAGCTGGGAGGAGGCCTCGGGGAAGACCCAGGACTAGGTGGAGGCACGTCCAGCTGGGAGGAGGCCTCGGGGAAGACCCAGGACTAGGTGGAGGCACGTCCAGCTGGGAGGAGGCCTCGGGGAAGACCCAGGACTAGGTGGAGGGACGTCAAGCTGGGAGGAGGCCTCGGGGAAGACCCAGGACTAGGTGGAGAGATTATATCTCCAACCTGGCCTGGGAACGCCTCGGGATCCCCCAGTCGGAGCTGGTTGATGTGGCTCGGGAAAGGGAAGTTTGGGGTCCCCTACTGGAGCTGCTGCCCCCGAGACCCGACACCGGATAAGCGGATGAAGATGGATGGATGGATGGATGGAGGTACTGTTATTTTCCTTTAACATCACATGTTATCACTTTGTTTTCGTGCTGTACTTTCCAATAAGCTAATACTGTTCGATTAGATTAAAATGAAAGCTATTCAAGGATAATGACTGACGCCCTTTTGCTGCTATAACAGAAGAAAAGTATCTTTGTCTCCTAAATTCGCTGTAAAGTAAGTATTTTTTTCCAAGTCTCTGATTATTTTGCTCTTTTCCTTCTTTTGCTTTTTTTTTTTTATATTTCTTATACAATCACTCTGCCTTATTGCTTTATTTTGTGTGCCTCCAATTTTCCTAATTTCATTTGTATTTGTGTGTATTTTTATTTTGCAGATTGTTTTTGATATTGTTCTAAACTTGGGAGCAGGTCCGCTGTGTGAGCCTACAGCTTTCATAACCTGTCCTGTCACAATCTTATTTGTTTTTGGCTGTTTTTGCATAATAAAGAAAATCCAAATAAAACTGAATTCTGAGTGCAGGAACTTACAATAAAAGTGGAAAAATTGCTTTTAGACAGTAACTACTTTGGCTGCTTCCAGCTGGCCTCTGTGCACTAACAGCCAAAAGGGCAAATACAAATATTAAAATAGTTCCCGCACTCTTCATATTGGCGGAGATGGTTTGGTTTTTGACTTCAGGAAAAGGAAGTCTGTGGGCACGGTTTCCTGTCCTCGAGAGGAAGTGTGATTCCGGGTGATGATAGAGCTCTGCAGCCTATCAGGAGACAAAACCCTCAAAACACAGAGCACGGCGGGGAGGGAGAGACATGAAGGGGTCTAGAGGTTAGAGAGGAGACCCCACTGCTGCAAGGTCATAGGTTGTTTTGTTTTTTAACTTTAGTTTTTATTGAATAGGGGGGTGGCAGTAGCTCAAAGATTTTGGGTCTCCGGTTCAAGTCCCCACATGGACAAAAGTATGGAGTGTGGATCGGTAGCTGGAGAGATGCCCCTTCACCTCCTGGGCACTGCCAGGTGCCCTTGAGCAAGACACCATACAACACATGTACACACTGAAGTCCAGGCAGGAGGCAGCAGGTCTTACCTCGGTCTTGACTTGGACTCGGCTGCATGTTATTTCCCCTCTCTGCCCCCTTTCATTTCTAAGATGTCCTATCAAATAAAGCCCTAATATGCCCAAAAAATTATCTATCCAAAAAAAAAAAAAAAAAGCTTGTTCTCCTAAAAAGATTTTAAACATTTAAATCATGAGGTGTAATTATTTATGAAGTGTACATATACTCTGTGTTTTGACTTCTTCTTATTCCCCGTATTGCTTTTCATGCATTTCTTTGTTTTAATTGGATTGTTGTTCAAGATTTGTTATGTCATTCCTGTAATGGTTTTACAAGTACAATCGTGTGAAATAGTTCAGCTAAATATCAAAAACTTAAAAAATTTGAAAATAACAAATTACCTGTAAAAACAAAAAACTGTAAAAAAAAAAAAAAAAAAAAAAAAAAAAAAGAAAATACCTGTAAAAAAATACCTTTAAAAAGAAAATACCTGTAAAAAAAAATACCTTTAAAAAGAAAATACCTGTAAAAAAATACCTTTAAAAAGAAAATACCTGTAAAAAAATACCTTTTAAAAAAAAAACCTAAAAAAAAAAAAAAAAAACTGAAAAAAGAAAAAAAATATATCAAAAGACTTAAAATATAATAAATTTAAAAAATATAATATATACATTTTTGAAAAACATTTAAAATAATTTAAGGCAGTGAATATTACTCAAGGGTTGGATTGTCTAACAATAGGTTTATTCGGCTTATTTGCGCGCTACTTGCTGTCTTAGTTTTTTGTTATATTTATCTAAATGATGTTAACTTTTTAATTTTTTTTTAAAGTTTTTAAGTTTGTTACAGCAGGTCTTACCTGACTTGTGGGATCCCCGAGGAGGTTACAGATGTGAGGGACGATTTTACTGAGCGTCAGACTCTGAGACCCAAACCTGGAAAAACAAAAACCCCAACGTGAACATGAACCTTTGTGCAAAATAGCATTACATAAAAACCCATTCTTAGATGTTAAAGTTGAGATATCTCAGCAGTTACTTCTACTATGGCTGCTTTCTGCACAAAGTATTTTATTTTAAAAATAATCTGATAAAGAAAGTAGATTTATTTAGTGCTAAAATAATTAGTCATTTAACAATTTCAACCATTTTTAAGCAGATGTTACAAGAATTCATTGGTTGGAACTTTTTTAAAGCTGAAGATTTTATCCTTTTTATGTTCTAAATGTCAGTAAATGCAATATTTTGGGGTATATTGTTTGTTTTTGGGATATCTTATAGGCCAAACAACAATTAGCAGATAAATTAATAATGAAAATGATCGTTAGTGACCACCCTAATCTTAGTTAAATAAGATAAAAACCATTTATCTTGAGGGAAACTATTGTGCAGCAGCTGCAGTACAAAGTAGGAAATTTATTTAAATATATGGGCACAAAATCTAAAGAATAAAGATGAATCCATCAATAATAATCTAATTTAATTTGACATAAACCTAATTTCTGTATTGTCAAAATCAGTTAAACCTTACATAAAATATAAAGGACAGGAATACCATAGGAATATTATTTAACCATGTAAAATGTGATTATATGTGTACTTTGAAACTAATAATCTTCACTTACACATTGAGGGTTGAGACGAGACAGAGGCAGAGTCCTTCTCTGGTCCTGTTGTTCTTATGCTTGAAGCCTCCCATCATTCGCTCCCACACATACTGAAAAGACACACACACAAAGAACAGCTTATATATTTCCAGTATAAAGTGTGTGTGTGTGTGTGTGTGTGTGTGTGTGTGTGTCTGTGTGTGTGTTTTAAAGGTTTGGATGAACATGTGTGCTGTTGTGCACCTGTGGGTTAGCAGCCTGGTCCATAATCTTCAGCAGCAGCGCTTGGTCCTGGTCTCGAACTTGGTCCTTGGCGTCTCCTAACCGGTCGATGAGGCTCGGTAGAACTGAGTGGACACAGAGGACAGAAACAGAAGTGACTGACAGGCTGGACATGTCCTGAGTCCATATGACATCGAAGAAAGCGTCTCATCCCTGAACATCATGAAGAGAAAACAGGCTGACTGCTTCAAAAAAAAAAGCAGAATGGAGGACAAAAAAAGTTGAATATGAACACTACTCAGACCAAAATTATTAACATGCACACATCATACTGTGCACTCAAAAACAAGTACACAACAGTGAGCAGTCATTAAAATATAAAACGTAAGACTGGGTGGATGAGCTGGGAGAGGACTTGGAAGAAGGCATTCGGGACAGTGCTCTACTAAGAGTGAATGGCAGCACTTCATGTGCCAAATTAAGTATAATACAATTTAAGATCCTACATCGCATCCACTGTTCCAAAGCCAGACTTGCTAAAATATACCCTGACATAGATGCAAGCTGCGACAGGTGTTTTGTTCGTGCTCAGCCCTGGCATCCTATTGGTCTGTAATCTTTAAAACGGTGCCAGAAGCTCTTAATATTGACCTACAACCCAATGCAGTAACGGCCATATTTGGCACTACTGACAGTAGATATTCGACAATAAGGAAAAGAGATAAAAACAACATTGCTTGCACGCTTGCATTAGAAGTCTAAAAGTCCACCTAATGTATCTCTGTGGTTTAATGACCTAATGCAGCTCATACAGTTAGAGAAAATAAAATACACTCTCAGGGGGTCCAGGGACAAATTCTTCTGTCTGGGATCCAGTGCTGAAATATTTGGGAATGCTTAAGACTGTGGCCACTTAGCAGCCGTCTAGCACGTAGAGTTGTGTTATTCATACATGAGAATTATAGTGTGTAGTACACAATTTCAACAATGGTGAGCCTATGTCTATTTGTGTTCTTTTTTATTTATTCTGTTTGTTTTCTAGTTACTACCTTTTATTTTATACTTTTTTATTTTATTTTGTGAATGTTGTTTCTATGTCCATATCCTGTACTATCAATGTTCAATAAAAAAATACAACTATAAAAAATATAAAATGTATGGGTGCATTGAAAAAATGACTAATAAAAAAAAAGTATGATGAAGGAACAAAAATGTAGAACTGCTATATTCACTGCTCAAATTTAAAATCCCCTTCGCTGTATTTTCCTGTTTTTAAACACTTTGCATTATGTCAGTTATGCAGAAAATCCAATAAAAACACAAATGATTAAATAATAATAAAGTCAACAAGTTACTCGTTGAATTTAAAGCAAACAAAAAGAAATAATTTAACATTATTGTGCATGACGGTTACATTTAAAATGTTAGTTTTCTATTGATACTCTCTTTCAACGGACTCAAAAGCTCCAAAAATCGGAGTGTCTTTTGCTATCTATCTCGATGATGATGATAAAGAAAAATCTATTTTGCAGCTCTAGTAGAAATAATTAAAATAAAAAGGGGAAACAGCTCACCTGTTCCAACCTGCGTCCTGAATCTCTCCTGCAGTCGGCTGACCAGAGCGGACAGGATGTCCATCCCGAATAAAACCACCTGGAACACAAAACAACACGCATGACGCAAACACACCACATGTTCCAAGATGGAGGGGGCGTATAATGATGCATTTAGAGTTTTGATGAAGCGTCCGAGAAACCAGTGTTGGCCATTTGTGTGTGATTAATATTAATATGCCGATTAACCGAGTCCAATAATACAATTTTAACTGCTATGACCAATCCTGCACTACTCTGGAAACACTGGAACACGCACCCAGGGCTGTAGAACTCCGGTCTTGGACTCAAGACCGTTTTTCTATGGTCTCGGACTCGCTAGTATTTGGACTCGGACTTGTCTCGGTCTCGGCCACTGGTCTTGCTTTTGGTCTGGACCGAGTCCAGGTGTCTTTATTATGTTGATAATAATGATTGTCTTGATACTGTCATGCACAAGACCTTTATTCTGCTCTGGACTTGGTCTTGACTTGGACTCGAACCTCTTTGGACGCCTTCGTGTCTTGGACTTGAACCTTTTTGGACTCTGTCTTGACTTGGACTCGGCTGCATGTTATTTCCCCTCTCTGCCCCCTTTCATTTCTAAGATGTCCTATCAAATAAAGCCCTAATATGCCCAAAAAATTATCTATCAAAAAAAAAAAAAAAAAGAAGTTTGTTCTCCTAAAAAGATTTTAAACATTTAAATCATGAGGTGTAATTATTTATGAAGTGTACATATACTCTGTGTTTTGACTTCTTCTTATTCCCCGTATTGCTTTTCATGCATTTCTTTGTTTTAATTGGATTGTTGTTCAAGATTTGTTATGTCATTCCTGTAATGGTTTTACAAGTACAATCGTGTGAAATAGTTCAGCTAAATATCAAAAACTTAAAAAATTTGAAAATAACAAATTACCTGTAAAAACAAAAAACTGTAAAAAAAAAAAAAAAAAAAAAAATTTGTAAAAAAGAAAATACCTGTAAAAAAAATACCTTTAAAAAGAAAATACCTGTAAAAAAAAAAACTGAAAAAAGAAAAAAAATATATCAAAAGACTTAAAATATAATAAATTTAAAAAATATAATATATACATTTTTGAAAAACTTTTAAAATAATTTAAGGCAGTGAATATTACTCAAGGGTTGGATTGTCTAACAATAGGTTTATTCGGCTTATTTGCGCGCTACTTGCTGTCTTAGTTTTTTGTTATATTTATCTAAATGATGTTAACTTTTTAAGTTTTTTTTAAAGTTTTTAAGTTTGTTACAGTTTGTTTTTTCCTTAGGGGAAGTTTGTTGTATAAGCCTGACACATTTCACATTTTTTAATTATCTGAATTATATGCAGCGTTATGAGTGTTAAAATAAAATAAAGTTTTAATTTTATATGTAATATAAATTAAAAATACACTAAAATCTCCCAAAACTCAACATAAAATCATCATCATAGAAAAAGATTCACAACAACTACAATATCCAAAATAACATGATTGATTCCACCCAACGCTCTTTGCCAAGTACAAATCTCTACTTTCATTAATTTTGGGGCGTCTTATTCAATTTTATAGCATTGTAAAACAAATGGAAGTGTTTTTGAAATAGTATTGAGTAAAAGTTGACATATTCCAGTCTGTGATTATCATCAACATCCATTCCTTTAATTTTAGTCTCAAAATTCCTAATTTCTGCTTTTCTAACTCAAACATTAGGTATAATTTCCTATAAATGAGGTTTATTGACCATAAAATCCAAAAATAACTGTAAAACTAAAGTTAATAAGTTAGTGTTACGTAGTGTTTAAAACGTTAAGAAAAGTGACAAACATTTAAAAAGGCATCAAAAGTGTTGAAAAAGGGACAAAAATAAGAAAAAGTTAAAAACTTTGATAAAAAGCAGCAACAAAAGCGTTGATTTTCACATTTTGACAGGAAGACAACACAAGGGTTAAATGCGGGCTGCAAAGCATTGTGGGTAATTTGACCAAAGCAAGGATTTTCATTAAAAAAAAACACACAAAGTAATTAAAATAAATGGATTTTGTTCAATAAAACTGAATATAATCACCTTAACTTCCATTCTATGAAGTAAAACGCTGAACTCAAACACAACCATGAGTGAAGACGGTGTTGACATTTGACAAAGTGGTTTCCGTTGATTGCGCTCCAACCTTCCTTGTCATGGGGTGGTATGGGAGGCTCAATGAGCGTATCGCGAGAGTTCCCCTGCTAACACCATAACAACACATATGCATCACCTGGACTTCATGTTCAGGCTCAGATGCAATTTTTGGAAACTCTCTTTAATAGTGAGAGAAACGCAACATAAGAGAAACAATGGACGCCATTTTGGCGCCATCTGCAGGACGCATTCAGCTACATCATCTGTGTTCAGCCATAGTGTGTGAGGACTAGTGCTTGTAGCTAGAATTCCTTTAATTTAAAATATGGACGCCATTTTGGCGCCATCTGCTGGACGCATTCAGCTACTACATTTGTGTTCAGCCATAGATTTTGAGGACTTGTGCCTGTAGCTAGAATTCCAATAATTTTAGTCTAAATAATTCCTAATTTCTGCTTTTCTAACTCAAACATTAGGTATAATTTCCTATAAATGAGGTTTATTGACCATAAATTCCAAAAATAACTGTAAAACTAAAGTTAATAAGTTAGTGTTACGTAGTGTTGAAAACGTCAACAAGTGACAAACATTGAAAAAACGGGACAAAAACTTAAGAACAAGTTTCAAAAACATCGATAAAAAAGCGTGTTAATTTTCAATTTTGACGGGAAGATAACACAAGGGTTGAAAAAAAGTAAAATTCACACACACACACACACACACACACACACACACACACACCTAAAATGTCATACACACATCACAAGCAAAATACAAAATATCAGCTACTACATCAGTGTTCAGCTATAGTTTGTGAGGATTTGTGCCTGTAGCTAGAATTCCTTTAATTTTAGTCTCAATAATTCCTAATTTCTGCTTTTCTAACTCAAACATTAGGTATAATTTCCTATAAATGAGGTTTATTGACCATAAATTCCAAAAATAACTGTAAAACTATAGTTTTAGAATCAGAAATAAATACTTTATTGATCCCCGAAGGTAAATTCTGTGTTGCAGTTGCACAAATAGTAGAAATATCAGAGTAGAAATATAAATAAAGAAGTATAAGGGGTGTGGATATGTACGGTATTTACATAGTTAAGGGAATGCTATGATACAGTATTTACATAATTAAAGAAAGAAACAATAAGACGAAAGATGGAGCAACTGCAACAGACAAAGACAATCTGTTATTTATTATCTGTATTTATATATTTCCATTACAAGTACTTACTTTTTACAATATTATTTATGGTCACAGGTAAATATAATTTATATTATGGGTACCTATTTTTGCTGTATTATTTTAATTACATATTCAATTTAATTTTAACGTCACTTACTTACACTGCAATATTGGCAACTGCACTTTACAATATCTTTTATTTGACACCACTTTACAGTCAGTCTATACCTTAAGAATACATTTTATTTATTTAAAGCGCCTTTCATGACACCTAAGGTCACTTCACAAACCAAAAAAGGACATTAAAGTTATAGTCATCTCATAAAGGTGCTGTACCTTCTGCTCATTGTCTGTCGTTTGTGTGTTTTACTTGTTTGTTTTGTTGCTTTTACTGTGGAAAACCGCTGCTGTAATAAAGGGAATTCCCCCACTGTGGGATGAATAAAGTATTATCTAAAGTCTCTGAGTTCTGTGCAATTTCATTACAGTGCAATATGTATTTATTTATTATTTAGTACTTAACCCTCCTGTTGTCCTCGGGTCAAATATGATCCCTTTTTTCAAAGTTCTTTTACCTTTTTTTTTTTTAAAAAGGTAAAAGAACTTGGAAAAAAGTGACAAAAATGACAGAAAATGCTTCAAAAAATAAACGTCACAAAAAAAAAGCGCAGAAAAAAACTGACCAAAACATCGGGAAAACAGCTAAGAAAACGCAGAAAAACAACGGGAAGACAACACAAGGGTTAACCACTTCATTTCATTACAGTACGATATTCATTTATTTGTTAATACTTAACTACTTTTCACACAATCTGTATCCAAAGCTATGTTATATATGTATATAGTTGCTCTCAGGACTCAGGACTGTGCACCAGCCCCCCCTCCTCTTTTTTCTCTGCACTACCTATACTTTATATTTTTATATTCTTATGTTTTATATTTTTATATTTTGTGTCAACACTGTAAAGGGGTTGCTTCAATCTTGTTGCACAGGTACTGCACTAAAATGACAATAAAGGCTTTCTATTCTATTCTATTTGGCGGAGGGTTTACGGGTCCTCCCTAAAGAAAAATGTTACTTTTTCAATTAAAAACAATGCAATTTCACATCATTTTGGACCATTATTATCACAATACCTGTGTCTTAAACGCTGGCAAAGCCACAGTAGACAATAAATTCATAACATCAAAAAATCTTAAAAGACAAAACCTGCTAAAAAAAAAAAAAAAAGTCCACTGGAGCACAATTACAATCATTAGATCAGATTATTTTTAAGAGTAGAGCGTAGCGGACATGGTCTTCCTTTCAGGTTTCTGCTTGCAAATGCAAAAGTGGAAAATAAATATTTAAAATCGAATGAATAAATTATTCAGATGAATCAATGATTATAATAAAAATATGTATGATAGGGGATTTAAATCATCCTGAAAAGGTGAATAAACAAGGTTTAGACAGTTCAGCATCTAACTGCAGCCTTTTACTATGAGCCATTAAGCTGTCTGCATGTATCAATAGCTGATATATTTAGCCCTGACTCGTCTGCTCACTGCCATCCAATCAATTAACAAGAACCATTACACTAACAGCACGTGAAGCAGCGCTCCTCTGTCTTTCACCCACACACATCTGAAGAGTTTTACTACCACATTACAGCACAGGGAGGCAGGAAGTTGCTCTCCACACACTGCAACTCCGCCGGCTCGCTCACAGAGGGAAGGAAACTGGGCTAATGGTGCTGGTAAAATAAGCTCCCGGCCACCATCGCTGACACATAATCGCCTGGGAGCCTCGTCCCCCTTACAGACCCGCCACAGATATCAACAGGAGGACGAGGCTGCGTTTGCAGGGCAGCACATTAAGCAGCGATATGATTGGTTGTGTCGATATGTGTCTGACGTCAGTGTGTAGTTTGGTTCATACAGTCATCTGCCTTATTGTTTGTATAGCAAAAAAAAAAAAAAAAGGTGCCTGACACCAAACTCCATTGACAAATTTGGCATTTTAGTGTCACAACTATTGCAACTACAATTAAATATTGAGATTAAGTAATTAAGTTCAGTAGTTGATAGAACAGTCAACAGTCTAACTCCAATCCTAAACTCCAACCCTGGACTAATGGACTCGTAATTGTTGAAGAAATATTAACAGAAAAAGAGAAGCAGAGACTACAAGATGAAAAATAGGAACATTGACGTTTCACACGACTCAGATAAAGCTACAAATAAAGCCAGAATGCTAGAAAAATATCTGATGAAGCCAGATGAGAGAAGAAACTGCAGATATCAGGGTTTGATTCCTCCTGACTGTATATATTAGCATAGGAGCACTACATTAAAGAGCATATAGAGTGAGATCATCCATCCTGACGCCACGTAGCTGCTAAACTCCAGCTCTACGTTAATGTGAGCTTCATGTATTGATTAATCAGCAGCTTCATATCCACACAAATTACACACAAACGTTCATGGACGCCATGCAAATCCTGCACCACGGCTGCAGGAGTAAGAGGATCCTGCAGTACACAGGCAGGTATAGGTTAATCTATCAGCCACCCTGCCAACATGAGGGGGGAAAAACAACCCCTTCTGTGAATAAAGCGCTCCCTGAGGACAGTTTGTCCCCGACACCTGAAGGAATCCGTATCAACTGGTTTCCTTTAAGCCCCTCCTGCAGTGAATCCTATCATCCTGACTGGAGGCTTACTGTAGCCCTCCACACTTGGTGGTAGGGATGCAACGATGCATTGTGAACAGGATGGATGGAGAGGAAAATGGATATAAATATGTAAAGATTACAACCAGTTGAGATAAAAAAAAAAAAAAAAAAAGAATTGCATAATTATGTAACATATTACTTGAGTTAAAAACAGTGCATTTGGAGAAGATAACAGAAAAAATACTTTTAAATATATGAAGTTCTGTTATTATCCTGTTAAGCACATGCAACTGTAACGCTAAGTAAGAACACATAAACCAATAACTAAAACATCAATAATTAAGACAATGGAGTACATACTTAAGGTTAGAAAAACCTCTATTTGTAAGGGTTCCAGTTTAAGGTTAATATGTTATATGAGTGACGTTTGGAGAAGATGACAAAAGCAAAAATACTTCTTAACAGTATAAAAGTTCTTTTATCAGTAAATGCTCGGATAGACTCAAGCCAACCTGTAACCCTAAGTATGAACGCATATCGACACTATAACATCAATTATTAAACCAATGGAGCACACACACTGTGCAAAACCGCCTGTCATGGTGACAAAAGCCATGTTTTAACTTCTAAAGCTCTAATTTTAGGTTAATTTCTCATATATTTTAGGGCCTAGTTTCATATGCACACCTGTCTAACATGCACCAAGCAGCTGTTATGCAACAGCTGAGAGTGAAGTGTCTTGTTCAATAGCATCACTAAAGTTATTTTTAAAAATATGTTGAGCGAGATGGAGTGTTTTTATTTTATTTTTTTTAATTTCTCCCAGCCACAGGCATCTTCAACTTCTTCAAAATTAACAAACTGTCCTCACCTTGAAGTTGCTGGAGTTGACCCAGGAGCTGGCCACTGTGTCCACCATCCTGTCCAGCAGGGTCTGGTCCCGCTCCATGTCGGGGGACTTCTCCTCGTCCAGGATGAGCTCCATGATATCCTGGCCCACCTGGAGCCTCTTCCCCAGGTCCTTCTGCATCACCTGCTCCAGCAAATACTCCATGCTCACCTCCTCCTCCATGGCTGCTGCCTGGGACAGAAAATGCAATGCACAAGCAGACTTCCAGCGAGCTTCTTCTCCTCAGTGTTGTTTCTCCTCACAAGTCCTTACAGTTTCCAGGACCTGCTGTAGGATACTTGGCCCCGTTTACACAACAGTAATTCTCTTTAAGAGCATGCTAACGGTGGTGAATGAGCACCATAACATCCTGCAGTGGAGGGCTGCTTTTCATATCGCACTTCATTCTCCTGTAACGAAAGACAGCAAGAAAAGGGAGACAATTAGGCGAAGTTTACAGTTGAGAAATCATTCCCCAGTTGGTTATTTAACGTTACATTAAGACAATTCTGTTTTTGTATTACACGTTTTCTGAAATGGTGTTTAAATGTGCAAATGACGCATTATCTTATGCTAACTTCTGATGAATTTAGAGGAAATAACGTTTCATGGACACATAGACAAAGTGCAGAAACAACGTGTTTTGAACATGTTTTCTTTCCTCTAGCCTGAAATAATACATGTTATAGAAGGGTGCTTTTTCTTGCAGGGTCTCTTTTTTTGGCATATATTTGACATAAATATATATTTAAAACGTGAAGCTCAGAGTTAAATACAGTAATGCTACTTTAGGTTTAGCTAAGTGCCTTACTATGCAGATGGACGTTATATGTCAACACAGTTTATGTTAGCAGTTAGCTTCTCCTGCTAGCACACTAGCCTGCTACTAGCAAGCTTTTATCCCAAATACAGCCGAGCTAGTGTTAGCTAAGCTGGCTAAGTGAAGTTAGCAGCAGCTACGGAGCACCACCGTGAGCTACACCGTTACTCACCTGGTTCTTGTTTGTTAATTAATAAGTTATTGATGCAGGGACCGGTTAGAGACTCACTCACCGGATGGACTGAATTGTTCCCAGAAAAAAAAAGTCCGACGCTGCCTGCGGCCACAAACTACCGTTACTTTACATTACAGCCTAGCAACAACTCACTCTCTTGCGTTGCTTCACACAACTTAATCCTCAAGCCATTTCGGTGTATAAACCCCTCAGCTGGCTGTTCACAAGTCATCCGCCTGTAATTAAAAGACGACAAAAGCATTACTTGTCATAGTAAATCATAGCATGTCCCGTAGCAGACGCCGTAGAGGCTGTGGTGAAGGAAACGGCGACACCCGCCGGCAGGGCCGCGCAACTACACCCCCTGCAGTAAGAGTGGCTGCAGCCTGGAGCGTCCCATGTCATCCGTCCCGTCTCTTTATTTTTTTTAATTATCATCTTTAAATTTTACAAGCATATTAAACATTCATTGAACAGTTTGGCATCAGAGAAAGTTAAATAATAGAAAACATAAAAAAGTAAATAAATAAAGCATCCTTTCTATGCAGTGAATATATAATAGCTTGAGGTAGAAAAAAGAATGGACATATGCATATAAAAATGTATACAAATAAATAAACATTATAAGAGTGGATTAAAATATAAACATCAAGAACATAAAATACAGTACAAAAAACTAGATGAGATGGGCTAAGGCTATATAATTATAATTATAATTCCTTAAAATCTTGCAGTAGATCAGCTATATAGATAGTTTTCTTACTATCTGTCCTGTCTCATCCCGAGGTGTGTCCAACCGCAAATTCAGAGGGTCAAAAAATACAAAATCGCGAATAATTTTCCAGATAGAGTCACGGGTAAATTCGTGACCACATGTGTTGCAATCAATTGAAAAACGTTAATAACTGTTAAAGTAACAATTTTGCCATACACATAGTTTGCTGATTTCTGAATTTATGGTTTACCTCCGCATGAGACGAGACCGCATGAGACGGGACGGATGACATGGGACGCTCCAGGCTGCAGCCACACACGCTTGGATTATGTGGCCAGGTTGGCTCAGTGGGTAGAGCAGGCGCACATGGACATTGAGGTTTATGCCTTTATGCCTCGACGCAAAGGTCCAGGGTCCCTTTCTCACCTAACTGTCGGGTCAAAAATTAAAAATGCGAAAAAAAAAAATATATATATATATATCTTAGAAAAGAGTGGGTGCGGTTTATAGGACAATGGGTCACTGACTAACTATAAACTGTAATAAACTATAGCCACAAACATGCAACATGCCTCACCACCTCTTCTACGCATTTTTTTTGTTTCTTTGTAGTCTTTTAATATACTTTATTTTATTTTACAGACTCAAGGTCCTGATAAAAAGTACACATGACACATTAGAAAAGGGGTACAAACCAAACTCCCAGAAATATCACAAGAGAGACACACAGTAACAAACACACATTCATGCGTACAAATAAGCTATGCCCAATAAAACAGGTACAGGTTCCAGTGTTTCCAGAGTTTCCAGAGTTTTGACTTATTATTATTATTATTATTATTATTACTGCTGCTATTTTTGTTATCTTTATACTGTCATTTTTCTTCTCTTGCTAAACGGATGCTGGGAATTTCAATTATTTCCTTGGCGGGAGTCATCCAAAAAGGATTAATAAAGAGAAGAATAATTTTTCAAATTTCAAAAAGTCATTTTCAATTCAATTCAATTTTATTTATAGTATCAATTCATAACAAGAGTTATCTCAAGACACTTTACAAGGACCCAACAGTTCTAGTAGTTTCCTCCAGAGCAAGCAACAGTGCGACAGTGGCAAGGAAAAACTCCCCTTTGGGAAGAAACCTCGGACAGACCCAGACCCAGACCCAGGCCCAGACCCAGACCCAGACCCAGACCCAGGCTCTTGGTAGGCGGTGTCTGACGACCGGTTGGGGTTAGAATGAAGAGTGGCAATAACAGTCCCAAAAAATAAATCAAAATAATAGTAGTTTGTAGTAGTTCTTTGTAGTAGTTCATGGCATAGCAGGGCACTGTGCAGCATTACAAGGCCCAGCAGGACGTAGGAGGACGTAGCAGGACGTAGCAGGACGTAGCTGGACGTAGCAGGACACAGCAGGACACAGCAGGACACAGCAGGACACAGCAGGACGTAGCAGGACGTAGCAGGACGTAGCTGGGCACCGCAGATCGTGGCAGGGAAGGGAACGTGTAGCGGGACCATGGCGACAGCTGCAACCATGATTTTGGAGCCTCCCTGATCCGAGGAAACATGCTGGGAGAAAAAGAACAAAAGGACTCCGGGGAATGACTCCCCAGAGCTGATTTTGTGGTCAAATGCATCTCTTGTGGGTTTGTGTCTCTTTGTGGTCATTGTGTGTCTCTTTGTGGTCATTGTGTGTCTCTTTGTGGTCATTGTGTGTCTCTATAATTGCTTCTGTGTCTCTGTATAGTCTTTTTTTTTTTTTTTTTTTTTTTTTATCTCTTTGTGGTTGTTTTGCCCCTTTTCATGTCATTGTGAGTCTCTGTATGTCTTTGCAGACGTTTTGTGTCTCGCTGTAGTCTTTTTGTGCCTCTTTGCAGTCGATTTATGTTCTTTGTGGTTGTTTCGCCCCTTTTCAGAGTAATTTTGAGTCTCTTTGTCTGCCTTTTCAGCGGTTTTGTGTCTCATTGTGGTCCTTCTGCATCTCTTCCTGGTGTGTTTGCGTTTCTTTGAGTGATATTTTGCAGGTGAAGGCCTGTAAAGCATGAGGAGGAGGAGGAGGAGTGGGCGACCAAAGCTTGAGGAGGAGGAGGAGTGGGCGACCAAAGCTTGAGGAGGAGGAGGAGTGGGCGACCAAAGCTTGAGGAGGAGGAGGACGAGGAGCGGATGACCCAAAGCATGAGGAGGAGAGGAGGACGAGGGAGGATGACCAAAGCTTGAGGAGGAGGAGGAGTGGGCGACCAAAGCATGGGGAGGAGGAAGGGACCAAAGCATGAGGAGGAGGAGGAGCGATGACCAAAGCTTGAGGCGGATGACCAAAGCATGAGGAGGAGGAAGAGTGGGCTTGAGGAGGACCAAAGCATGAGGAGGAGGAAGAGTGGGCGACCAAAGCTTGAGGAGGAGGAGGAGGAGGAGCGGATGACCAAAGCTTGAGGAGGAGGAGTGGGCGACCAAAGCATGAGGAGCTTGAGGAGGACGAGGAGCGGATGACCAAAGCTTGAGGAGGAGGAGAGGAGGGGCGACAAAGCATGAGGAGGAGGAGGCACCAAAGCTTGAGGAGGAGGAGGAGGAGCGGATGACCAAAGCATGAGGAGGAGGAGGAGTGGACGACCAAAGCATGAGGAGGAGGAAGAGTGGGCGACCAAAGCTTGAGGAGGAGGAGGAGGAGGAGGACACCAAAGGATGAGGAGGCGGATGACCAAAGCATGAGGAGGAGGAGGTGGGGAGGACCAAAGCATGAGGAGGAGGAGGAGGAGTGGACGACCAAAGCATGAGGAGGAGGAGGAGTGGGCGACCAAAGCTTGAGGAGGAGGAGGAGTGGGCGACCAAAGCATGAGGAGGAGGAGGAGTGGACGACCAAAGCATAAGGAGGAGGAGGAGTGGACGACCAAAGCATGAGGAGGAGGAGTGGACGACCAAAGCATGAGGAGGAGGAGGAGGAGTGGGCGACCAAAGCTTGAGGAGGAGGAGGAGGAGGAGGAGGTGGGCGACCAAAGCTTGAGGAGGAGGAGGAGTGGGCGACCAAAGCTTGAGGAGGGAGGAGTGGGCGACCAAAGCTTGAGGAGGAGGAGGAGGGGACGACCAAAGCTTGGAGGAGGAGGAGGAGGAGTGGGCGACCAAAGCTTGAGGAGGAGGAGGAGGCGACCAAAGCTTGAGGAGGAGGAGGAGTGGACGACCAAAGCTTGAGGAGGAGGAGTGGACGACCAAAGCTTGAGGAGGAGGAGGAGTGGACAACCAAAGGATGAGGAGGAGGAGGCCGACCAAAAAGCTTGAGGAGGAGGAGGAGGAGGAGTGGTCGACCAAAGCATGAGGAGGAGGAGGAGAAGTGGACGACCAAAGCATGAGGAGGAGGAGGAGGAGGAGGATGAGGAGGAGGAGGAGGATGACCAAAGCATGAGGAGGAGGAGGAGGGGGAGGAGGAGGAGGATGGACCAAAGAGGAGTGGGAGGAGGAGAAGTGGGCGACCAAAGCTTGAGGAGGAGGAGGAGGGACCAAAGCATGAGGAGGAGGAGGTGGGGACCAAAGCAGGAGGAGGAGGAGGAGGAGGAGTGGGCGACCAAAGCTTGAGGAGGAGGAGGAGGAGGAGGAAGAGGAGTGGGCGACCAAAGCTTGAGGAGGAGGAGGAGGAGTGGGCGACCAAAGCTTGAGGAGGAGGAGGAGGAGGAGGAGGCGACCAAAGCTTGAGGAGTGAGGGAGGCCACAAAGCTTGAGGAGGAGGGTGGGGACCAAAGCTTGAGGAGGTGAGGAGTGGGCCACCAAAGCTTGAGGAGGAGGAGGAGGAGATGGGCGACCAAAGCTTGAGGAGGAGGAGGAGGAGTGGGACCCACCAAAGCGACCACCAAAGCATGAGGAGGAGGAGGAGGAGGAGGAGGATGAGGAGGAGTGGGCAACCAAAAGCTTGAGGAGGAGGAGGAGTGGGAGCATGAGGGGAGGAGGGCGACCAAAGCTTGAGGAGGAGGAGGAGGAGGGAGGGGAGGAGTGGGCGACCAAAGCTTGAGGAGGAGGAGGAGTGGACGACCAAAGCATGAGGAGGAGGAGGAGTGGGACGACCAAAGCATGAGGAGGAGGAGGAGGACCCACCAAAGCTTGAGGAGGAGGAGTGGGACTCCACCAAAGCTTGAGGAGGAGGAGGAGGAGGGGAGTGGACCACCAAAGCTTGAGGAGGAGGAGGAGAGGAGTGGGCAAACCAAAGCTTGAGGAGGAGAGGAGGAGTGGGGACCAAACCACCAAAGCTTTGAGGAGGAGGAGGAGGAGAGTGGACGACCAAAGCTTGAGGAGGAGGAGGAGTGGACGACCAAAGCATGAGGAGGAGGGGACGACCAAAGCATGAGGAGGAGGAGGATTGGACGACCAAAGCATGAGGAGGGAGGAGGAGGAGGAGTGGCGACCAAAGCTTGAGGAGGAGGGACAACCAAAGATGAGGAGGAGGAGGAGGAGTGGGCGACCAAAGCTTGAGGAGGAGGAGGAGGAGGAGTGGGCGACCAAAGCTTGAGGAGGAGGAGGAGGAGTGGGACAACCAAAGATTTGAGGAGGAGGAGGAGGAGCATGAGGAGGAGGAGTGGGACGACCAAAGTTGAGGAGGAGGAGGAGGAGGACCAAAGCTTGGGAGTGGGCGACCAAAGCTTGAGGAGGAGGAGGAGACGACCAAAGCAGGGAGGAGGAGGAGTGGACGACCAAAGCTTGAGGAGGAGGAGGAGTGGACGACCAAAGCTTGAGAGGAGGAGGAGGAGATGAGGAGGAGGGTGGACGACCAAAGGGGAGGAGGAGGAGGAGGAGGGAGGAGGAGGAGGAGTGGACGACCAAAGCATGAGGAGGAGGAGGAGGAGGAGTGGACGACCAAAGGATGAGGAGGAGGAGGAGGAGGAGTGGGCGACCAAAGCATGAGGAGGAGTGGGAGCATGAGGAGGAGGGGAGTGGACCAAAGCATGAGGAGGAGGAGGAGTGGACGACCAAAGCATGAGCTTGAGGAGGAGGAGTGGACGACCAAAGCATGAGGAGGAGGAGGAGTGGACGACCAAAGCTTGAGGAGGAGGAGGAGGAGGAGGAGGAGTGGACGACCAAAGCATGAGGAGGAGGAGGAGGAGGAGTGGGTGGACACCAAAAAGGATGAGGAGGAGGAGGAGGAGGAGGAGTGGACAACCAAAGGATGAGGAGGAGGAGGAGTGGACGACCAAAGGATGAGGAGGAGGAGTGGACGACCAAAGCATGAGGAGGAGGAGGAGTGGACGACCAAAGCATGAGGAGGGGAGGAGGAGTGGGCAAACCAAAGATGAGGGAGGAGGTGGACCAAAGCGACCAAAGGATGAGGAGGAGGAGGAGGAGTGGGCGACCAAAGCTTGAGGAGGAGGAGGAGGAGGATGGGCGACCAAAGCATGAGAGGAGGAGGAGGAGGCGACCAAAATACCAGCAGAGTGTTAAGGCCGATTTATGGTCACCAAAGCATGAGGAGGAGGACGCCCGTCTCTCGGGCGTGTCTTGGTAGCGTTGCATTTCCCCGACTTCCTGGTTCTCCTCACTCTACCAGCACCTCCCACCTCCACCCAATTCTCCTGAATATCTTCAGCACGTTTTATTTTAACGTATTAAAGACACCTTGAAATTGAACTTTGACTTTATAAAAGGCTTGGTATTAAATGAGAGTGTATTTAATGGAAGTGAGCTTGTTTTTATTGGTGTCCACTAAATAAAATGCATCACATTAAAAAAAAAAAAAAAAAAAAAAGAAGCAAATCCAACAAGATTATTCGCCATCTGAAGGTTTATTTTTCCAATCACTTCATTTACAAATTCAAAAAAAAGGAGAAAAAAAAGTGCAAATGTCTGTAATGCATCTGATAAATATTGAGTTAAAAATAAACAATAACCAGGGCTCCATGTTAGTGTTTTCAGACAGAAATAAATAAAAAAAATGCACAATATATCATGACAGTATATACAACAGTTCTCAATACATTCTGTTGGCATTAAAACAACAAAAAGATCATTTAATTCAACATGGAGTGCGTTTTCCCAAAAACTTCATTCCTTAAAAGTTTCCAGTTTTTATAAACTGTTAGCAGCTGGGAGCGCCGACCAATCCCGGTGTTTCCATGACAACAAGTACCACGACACAGGAAATGAACGTGCATTCGATTATTAGGACGCAAAGCTTGGTTTTATTTGTGCAACCTTGGTTTTCTTACGTGATTAAAATGAAGTTTTCCAGACACTGCACGGAAATATGAGTAACTTTACTCAACATGTCCTCAGTTATTGTCCTTCATATCTGGTCCTCCTGCTGCATGAAGGCTTCAGTATTACTGTGTCAGAGAGTGTAAGAGAGCTTATAGGAGGAGGGGGAGGAGAGGGAGGAGGAGGAGGAGAGGGAGGAGGAGAGGGAGGAGGAGCGGACGACCAAAGCATGAGGAGGAGGAGGGGAAGGAGGAGCGGACGACCAAAGCATGAGGAGGAGGAGGAGGAGGAGGGGGAGGAGAGGGAGGAGGAGCGGACGACCAAAACATGAGGAGGAGGAGAGGAAGGAGGAGCGGACGACCAAAGCATGAGGAGGAGGAGGAGGAGGAGGAGGACCAAAGCATGAGGAGGAAGAGGACCAAAGCATGATGAGGAGGAGGAGGAGGAGGAGTGGACGACCAAAGCATGAGGAGGAGGAGGAGGAGGAGGAGGAGGAGTGGACGACCAAAGCATGAGGAGGAGGAGGAGGACCAAAGCATGAGGAGGAGGAGGAGGAGTGGACGACCAAAGCATGAGGAGGAGGAGGAGGAGGAGGAGGAGGAGGAGGACCAAAGCATGAGAAAAAGGAGGAGGCGTGGACGACCAAAGCATGAGGAGGAGGAGGAGGAGGAGCGGACGACCAAAGCATGAGGAGGAGGAGGAGGAGGAGCGGACGACCAAAGCATGAGGAGGAGGAGGAGGAGGAGGAGGAGGAGGAGGAGGAGGAGGAGGAGGAGGCGTGGACGACCAAAGCATGAGGAGGAGGAGGAGCGGACGACCAAAGCATGAGGAGGAGGAGGAGGAGGAGCGGACGACCAAAGCATGAGGAGGAGGAGGAGGAGGAGGAGGAGGAGGCGTGGACGACCAAAGCATGAGGAGGAGGAGGAGCGGACGACCAAAGCATGAGGAGGAGGAGGAGGAGGAGGAGGAGGCGTGGACGACCAAAGCATGAGGAGGAGGAGGAGGAGCGGACGACCAAAGCATGAGGACGAGGAGGAGGAGGAGGAGTGGACGACCAAAGCATGAGGAGGAGGAGGAGGAGGAGGAGGAGGAGGAGGAGGAGGACCAAAGCATGAGAAAAAGGAGGAGGCGTGGACGACCAAAGCATGAGGAGGAGGAGGAGGAGGAGGAGGAGGAGCGGACGACCAAAGCATGAGGAGGAGGAGGAGGAGGAGGAGGAGGCGTGGACGACCAAAGCATGAGGAGGAGGAGGAGGAGGAGGAGGAGGAGCGGTCGACCAAAGCATGAGGAGGAGGAGGAGGAGGAGGAGGAGGAGGAGGACCAAAGCATGAGGAGGAGGAGGAGGAGGAGGAGGAGGAGGAGGAGGAGGAGGAGGAGGAGGACCAAAGCATGAGGAGGAGGAGGAGGACCAAAGCATGAGGAGGAGGAGGAGCGGACGATCAAAGCATGAGGAGGAGGAGGAGGAGGAGGAGGAGGAGGAGGAGGAGGAGGAGGAGCGGACGACCCTGACATGTAAGAGAGCTTATAGTACCATTTTTTAATTAGCTTAAACATGCTAAACGGGTAACAGATCCCTTTTGTTTTGTAACTTGTTCTCGTTATCCATCTAAAACCTCAGCGTGTGTTCTTGTGAAATCTTTCAGGTCAATCCAAAGAGACAGTCCTGTGCTGTATCGCACTGTGAGACACGTCCAAAGACAACAAAGACAACAAAGACAACAAAGACAAAAAAGGATAAAAAGTACCACAACAAAGCACAAAAAACAGCCTGCATCCAAACTGCAGCAGGGCCACACATTTAGAGACAACTTTATACTTTTTCTTGCTTTTTTTAATAAGATATAGCAAAACTAGAGCTGAGCAAGAGCAGATTTTTGGTTGTGGTCAATAAATGGACTGAAAACCCTTCCATCTGATTTGAGATTCTTAGATTATGAGAGCTATAAATGGGAATGCACTGGTGCGACTTAATCTCTCATAATTAGTGTCATTTTAACTGAAGCCAGAGAAGGTGTGGCGGTCTGCCGCTACATAAGGAATCTAAGGAAACATTGACATAACAGATTTATTACAATAGTAACAAAAAAACAGACTATGGTTATAAATTAAATAGAGGAATTTCCTTAAGTTTGACATGCTACGAAGCTGTAACTCATTTTAAGGCTCTTTAGAAACCTTTTGACACAATTAAATCAACATTAAGAAATAGCAGAAAGCCAACTGAACTGATGCTTAGCTGCTCCAGTTAGTGTTAGTTAGTGCCTTCAGGACAAAGTCAAAGAAACTAGTTAATTGGTGCATCTGATGCGTAAATATGAACATGAATGCAGGCAGTATTAATATAAATATGGCAACAACACATAACAAAATAAAAATAAGTGAATTAAATCCAAAGTGCAGCAGTCACAAATTTTCTACCTTTAAATAAAATCAGTGTTAGACATTTTATGAAATAACATCAGGGTTCAGTGGTGCTTCAGTTTGTTTCATCTCACAACTGGTCCCTTTTTTTCTTTATAAAATCATAAATAATGCAGAGTAATATTTTTGTCACAAGAAAAACCCCACACCCAGATTTTAGGATTTAAACACATTTCTGTACTTTCCACAGGTTTTATCTTAAGTCCAATATCAAATCATTGTCCCAATTGCATATGTACAGAATATGATATCATTCAAGGGGAGGGAGAGCTTCAAAAGTTTCTGAACTTGTACAATTAGGTTTGTACCAGGAAAAGAGGAGAGAGACAGAGAGGGAAAGAGACAGAGAGGGAGAGAGAAAGACAGAGAGGAAGAGAGAGAGAAAGACGGAGAGAGGGAGAGAGAGAGAAAGACAGATAGAGAAAGACAAAGAGAGGGAGAGAGACAGAGAGGGAGAGAGAGAGAAAGACAGAGAAGAAGAGAAAGACAGAGAGGGAGAGAGAGAGAAAGACGGAGAGGGAGAGAGAAAGACAGAGAAGAAGAGAAAGACAGAGAGGGAGAGAGGGAGAGAGAGAGAAAGACAGAGAGGGAGAGAGAAAGAAAGACAGAGGGTGAGAGAAAGAAAGACAGAGAGAGGGAGAGAGAGAGAAAGAGGGAGAGAGAGAAAGACAGAGAGGCATGCATACATGCATACATGCATGTATGCATGTATGTATGCATGCATGTATGCATGTATGCATGCATGCATGTATGCATATATGTATGCATGTATGTATGCATGTATGCATGTATGTATGCATGTATGCATGTATGCATGCATGTATGCATATATGTATGCATGTATGTATGCATGTATGCATGTATAGATGCATGCATACATGCATGTATGCATGTATGTATGCATGCATACATACATGCACGCATACATGCATGTATGTATGCATTTATAGATGCATGCATACATGCATGTATGCATGTATAGATGCATGCATACATGCATGTATGCATATGCATGCATGTATGTATGCACGCATGTATGTATGCACGCATGTATAGATGCATGTATGTCTCCATAGTCATTGTACCTACAGTAGATGGTTCTCAAATGTGAGGACTTCAGGATCTTCAAATACACCCTTTTTGAGAGAGATATTTCATACATACAGTTTTTTTCAGACTTTATGATCATCACTGTAAGATTACTAAAGATTATTAGTATCAAATACATTTTCTACAACGTGCCAGACTTTTCAGGTCTGTGCAGCAGCAACCCTGTGAACACCTCGTTACACTTGACCACACCTTGACACCTTAGTTTCCAAGTTGCAAATACTGCTTTCTGTCCCAGTGTTCCCTTCAGCGAGGCTTTCTCAACATTTTACTTGAACTCGAAGCTATAAAGTTATAAAGTTAAGTGCTTTAATCCCAGAGGCATTCATTAGTGGATTAAATGAATGCCTGTGGGAGTGTTGATCTTAGCACTGTTGAAACTTAAGACCCAGAGTTTGGCACTCTGAACATTAAACATGTTAACATGTGTGACAGTTAAGAAAAAGCTCTTCTCTCTTTTCAGTCTGCAAACAATGGATCTTCTCAGGGGTTGAGATTGTTAAGCGGAAGTAAAAGCTTTCTGCCTCTGGCTAACTATCCCAGCGCAGTTACACTGAAAACACGTGGCGCAGGGATGATGTGGTTACTAAGTTAGGACTTGCCTGTCAGGAGGTGGGAGGACGTCTTCACAGGTTGCACTTACAAAGCGCCGCACTGGTTTCACCTATTTACAACGTCAGCAGAGCAAATACTCTCTCTGTTGCTAATTGAACATGATGGACTCTGGATCCTGGTTCATCATTTGGGCCATGTGCAACCCTGTGAACACGTCCTTCTTGACCACACCTTGACACCTTAGTGATGATGCCCAGGAGACGCCTGAACAGAAATCAGAGGTCACTTCACGTCTTTCCCCTCATCATATACACAACAGCAGAAGAACATACAGTGGGTCCCAGTGTATTCCCTTTAAATTTTTTCACTCTTTGTTTCATTGCAGCCTTTTTCCAAAAATCAAAAAAGTTCATTTTATTTCTCAGTAATGTAACTCAGCAACCCATCTTGACAGAAAAAACAGAAATTTAGAAATTTTTGCATATTTATTAAAAAAAACAAAAACTGAAATATCACATGGTCATATGTATTCAGACCCTTTGGTGACCCTCATATGTAACTCAGGTGCTGATTTCTTCTGATCAATGAGATGGTTCTACACCTTCATTGGAGTCCAGCTGTGTTTGATTATACTGATTGGACTTGATTAGGAAAGCCAACACCTGTCTATATAAGACCTTACAGCTCACAGTGCATGTCAGAGCAAATGACAATCATGAGGTCAAAGGAACTGCCTGAAGAGCTCAGAGACAGAATTGTGGCAAGGCACAGATCTGGTCAAGGTTACAAAAATTTCTGCTGCACTTAAGGTTCCTAAGAGCACAGTGGCCTCCATAATCCTCAAATGGTCGTTTGGGACGACCAGAACAATGGCCAAATGAGCTATCGGGGAGAAGAGGTGAGAGAGGCAAAGAAGAACCCAATGGTCACTGTGGCTAAGCTCCAGAGATGCAGTCGGGAGATGGGAGAAAGTTGTAGTAAGTCAACCATCACTGCAGCAATCCACCAGTCGGGCTTTATGGCAGAGTGGCCCGAAGGAAGCCTCTCCTCAGTGCAAGACACATGAAAGCCCGCATGGAGTTTGCTAAAAAACAGAAGGACTCCAAGATGGTGATAAATAAAATCCTCTGGTCTGATGAGACCAAGATAGAACTTTTTGGCCTTAATTCTAAGCGGTATGTGTGGAGAAAACCAGGCACTGCTCATCACCTGTCCAATACAGTCTCAACAGTGAAGCATGGTGGTGGCAGCATCATGCTGTGGGGGTGTTTTTCAGCTGCAGGGACAGGACGACTGGTTGCAATCGAGGGAAAGATGAATTACAGGGATATCCTGGACTAAAACCTTTTCCAGAGTGCTCTGGACCTCAGACTGGGCGAAGGTTTACCTTCCAACAAGACAATGACCCAGCACAGCTAAAATAAGGAGTGGCTTCACAACAACTCTGTGGCTGTTCTTGAATGGCCCAGCCAGATGACTTAAACCCAATTGAGCATCTCTGGAGAGACCTGAAAATGACTGTCCACCAACGTTTACCATCCAACCTGACAGAACTGGAGAGGATCTGCAAGGAGGAATGTCAGAGGATACCCAAATCCAGATGTGAGAAACTTGTTGCATCTTTCCCAAAACGACTCATGGCTGTATTAGATCAAAAGGGTGCTTCTACTAAATACTGAACAAAGGGTCTGAATACTTATGACCATGTGATATTTCAGTTTTGTTTTTTAATAAATATGCAAAAATTTCTAAATTTCTGTTTTTTTTTCTGTCAAGATGGGTTGCTGAGTGTACATTACTGAGAAATAAAATGAACTTTTTTTGATTTTTGGAAAAAGGCTGCAATGAAACAAAGAGTGAAAAATTTAAAGGGGTCTGAATACTTTCCGTACACACTGTACATTTAAATAAAAAACCTTTGTGAATGTGTTAAAAAACATCCATTCTTTGCAGTAGTGAAGTAGTCTTTTTCATAAGTAGAAAAGCTTTTTATGTGTGGTTGGTATTTAGGTGTCAACTGCTGCAATATCTTCCAAATGGTCGCTAAAACTCCTTATTAGATTAGATTATTAGAAAGTAAATGATAAACACAATGATATGGAGAAAGAGAGAGAAAGTTGAACAGAGAGACAGAGAGAGAAAGACAGAGAGAGGGAGAGAAAGACAGAGAGGGAGAGAGAGAGAAAGACAGAGAGAGGGAGAGAAAGACAGAGAGGGAGAGAGAGAGAAAGACAGAGAGGAGAGAGAAAGACAGAGAGGGAGAGAGAGAAAGACAGAGAGGGAGAGAGAGAGACAGGGAGAGAGAGAGAAAGACGAGGAGGGAGAGAGAAAGACAGAGAGGGAGAGAGAGAGAAAGACAGAGGGAGAGAGAGAAAGACGGAGAGAGGGAGAGAGAGAGAAAGACTGACAGAGAGAAAGAGAGAAAGACGGAGAGGGAGAGAGAGAGAGAGAAAGACAGAGAGGGAGAGAGAGAGAAAGACAGAGAGAGACAGACAGAGAGAGACAAAGAGAGAGAGAGAGAGAGAAAGACAGACAGAGAGAGAAAGACAGAGAGGGAGAGAAAGAGACAGAGAGACAGAGAGGGAGAAAGAGAGAAAGACAGAGAGAGAGAAAGACGGAGAGAGAGAGAAAGACGGAGAGAGAATTACTCCTTTTTAGATTAGATTATTAGAAAGTAAAGGATAAATGTTTCCTGGTCTTACCCGCTCCTGGTCACGAGACACTGGCGGAGACCCAGCTTGCGGAAGATGTCCACCACCGTCTCCATGGGCGTGTGGTCGGTGACGGTGAAGGGGCTGAGGTTCAGGACGCGTCGCAGCTTCAGCGGCTGCGGGTTGCTGGCTGGCAGCTGCGGCGCGTCCTCGGTGAAGTAGACCACCGAGCTGCTCACCACGCCGTCCTGCTTCTGACGGGCGGTTTCTGTGGACAGACAGGAAAGGGGGACAAGTCTGTTCTAACATCTTCAGGCCTTGTTGGAAAATGAAAACTGAGGGCAACATGAGGGCATGATGAGGACAACATGAGGACAACATGAGGGCATGATGGGGACAACATGAGGGCAACATGAGGACAACATGAGGGCATGATGGGGACAACATAAGGGCAACATGAGGACAACATAAGGGCAACATGAGGACAACATGAGGACAACATGAGGGCATGATGAGGACAACATGAAGACAACATGAGGGCAACATGAGGGTAACATGAGGACAACATGAGGGCAACATGAGGACAACACAAGGGCATGATGGGGACAACATGAGGGCAACATGAGGACAACACGAGGGCATGATGGGGACAACATGACAACATGAGGACAACATGAGGGCATGATGGGGACAACATGACAACATGAGGACAACATGAGGGCATGATGGGGACAACATGAGGGCAACATGAGGACAACATGAGGGCAACATGAGGACAACACGAGGACAACATGAGGGCAACATGAGGGCAACATGAGGGCAACATGAGGGCAACATGAGGACAACATGAAGACAACATGAAGATAACATGAGGGCAACATGAGGGCAACATGAGGACGACATGAGGGCAACATGAAGACAACATGAAGACAACATGAAGACAACATGAGGGCAACATGAGGGCAACATGAGGACAACATGAGGGCGACATGAGGACGACATGAGGGCAACATGAAGATAACATGAGGGACAACATGAGGGCAACATGAGGACAACATGGGGGACAACATGAGGACAACATGAAGACAACATGAAGATAACATGAGGGGCAAACATGAGGGCAACATGAGGTCAACATGAGGGCAACATGAAGACAACATGAGGACAACATGAGGGCAACATGAAGAAAACATGGGGACAACATGAGGACAACATGGGGACAACATGAGGACAACATGAAGACAACATGTCATGATAAATATATATACTAGTACTAGGACTTACTGATGGCGAGGGTGAGGGCTGAACATGAGCCTCTCCAACTCTGAAACGACCACCGGGAACCCATGAGGGGGTGTCTTTGATCAGCGCCCACGCCCTCCACCGTGGTGGTGTCCTGGGTGAGGACAACATGAGGGGGTCAACATGAGGGGCAACGGTGGCCAAGGGCGGTGGGTGAACTCGTCGCCATGACGGACAGGGGTACATGGATGGGCAACATGAAGCCACCAACATGGTGACGGCGGCGGCCATCATGGGGGGACATGTACTCCAAACCGCCTGGAGCTCAAACATGATGACCACCAGGGAGACGGTCATGGGGCAATCACAGCTGGTCCGTTACAGGATGCAACATAAAACAGTGACAACATAAGTTTGAGGGCACATTTCAAATGATCACAATCATGGAACATGAGCTCTATTACAACTATATTGATCATGTGTTGTCCCTTTTTTCAACATTTTTGATGCTTTTTTTTTTTGCTATTTTTGATATTTTCAACACATGAGGACAACATGAGGACAACATGAGGGCAACATGAGGGCAACATGAGGACAACATGAGGACAACATGAGGACAACATGAGGACAACATGAGGACAACATGGGGACAACATGGGGACAACATGAAGACAACATGAGGACAACATGGGGACAACATGAGGGCAACATGGGGACAACATGGGGACAACATGAGGGCAACATGAAGACAACATGAGGACAACATGGGGACAACATGAGGGCAACATGAGGGCAACATGAGGGCAACATGAGGGCAACATGAGGACAACATGAGGGCAACATGAGGGCAACATGAGGGCAACATGAGGGCAACATGAGGACAACATGAGGACAACATGAGGACAACATGAGGGCAACATGGGGCAACATGAGGGCAACATGAGGGCAACATGAAGACAACATGAGGACAACATGGGGACAACATGGGGACAACATGAGGGCAACATAAGGACAACATGAGGGCAACATGAGGGCAACATGAGGGCAACATGAGGGCAACATGAGGGCAACATGAGGACAACATGAGGGCAACATGAGGGCAACATGAGGGCAACATGAGGACAACATGAAGACAACATGAGGGCAACATGAGGGCAACATGAGGGCAACATGAGGGCAACATGAAGACAACATGAGGACAACATGAGGGCAACATGAGGGCAACATGAGGGCAACATGAGGGCAACATGAGGGCAACATGAGGACAACATGAGGGCAACATGAGGGCAACATGAGGGCAACATGAGGGCAACATGAGGGCAACATGAGGGCAACATGAGGGCAATATGAAGACAACATGAGGACAACATGAGGGCAATATGAGGGCAATATGAGGGCAACATGAGGACAACATGAGGGCAACATGAGGGCAACATGAAGACAACATGAGGGCAACATGAGGGCAACATGAGGGCAACATGAGGACAACATAAGGGCAACATAAGGGCAACATGAGGACAACATGAGGACAACATGAGGGCAACATGAGGACAACATGAGGGCCATGAGGACAACATGAGGGCAACATGAGGGCCATGAGGGCAACATGAGGACAACTGACAACATGAGGACAACATGAGGATAACATGAGGGCAACATGAGGGCAACATGAGGGGCAACATGCGGGGCAACATGAGGGCAACATGAGGCCAATATGAAGACAACATGAGGGCAACATGAGGACAACATGAGAGGGCAACATGAAGACAACATCCATTTCCGAAGGGCAACATGAGGGCAACATGAGGGCAACATGGGGGCAACATGAGGGCAACATGAGGGCAACATGAGGGCAACATGAGGACGGTCATCCTGGGACAACATGAAAGGGCAACATGAGGACAAGGATGCAAGGCTAAAACAGTGAGGACAACATGGGGGATTTCAAACATGAGGGCAACATGAGGACAACATGAGGACAACTATGAGGATAACATGATGTGTTGTCCCATTATTTCAACATTTTTGAGGGCAACTTTTTGAGGGGCAACATGAGGGCAAACATGAGGCCAATATGAAGGCAACATGAGGGCAACATGAGGACAACATGAGGGCAACATGAGGACAACATGAGGGCAACATGAGGGCAACATGAGGGCAACATGAGGACAACATGAGGACAACATGAGGACAACATGAGGACAACATGAGGGACAACATGAGGGCAGACAACATGAGGGCAATGAGGGCAACATGGACAACATGAGGGCAAGATGAGGACAACATGAGGACAACATGACAACATGAGGGCAACATGGGGGCAACATGAGGGCAACAGAGGACAACATGAGGGACAACATGAGGGCAACATGAGGACAACATGAGGGCAACATGAGGGCAACATGAGGGCAACATGAGGGTTAAAGAGAGTTTTTTTAACCGAATTTCAGATAATTTGACTGAAGTGGATCAAGCGGATGAAGATGGATGGATGGATGGAAACTTGAGATGCTGGAGATGCAGTTTAAAGAACTCACCCAGACACGCGGCGGCCCCCACCATGGCGTAGAGTCCCGGCGTGACACAGTCAGCGCCGGGCCGGCACCAGTTCTTGAAGATGATCCAGTCGTGGTGGTGGTACGCCATCTGCTCTACGGCGATCCCGACGATCCGTCCTGCGATCGCTCCAACAGCCATGCTGGGAATGAAGAGACCCGACGGGATCTGGACAGGAAACAGAGAGTACTTACAGTCAAATTACATAAAAAAGTCACACTGGGGACATCTTTCATGGGATTTATTCACATTCAACTGTTATTGTTGTCATAATAATAATAATAATAATATGGAATGGAAAGGCAGTTAGGGGTTCGGTGCCTTGCTCAAATTGGCAGTGCCCACGAGGTGTTCTGGCACCAGTCCACCACCATACTTTGGTCCATATGGGGACTTGAACCAGCAACCCACTGGTTCCCAACCCAACTCCCTACAGACTGAGCTACCTAACTTTCACACAACACGTTAATATTACGCTGCGATAAAGCGATGTCATTTTCTTCAGAATGAGGTCGATCGTCAACCAATCATGTTGTGACGCCGTCCCCTTTCACAATAAAAGCCCCAGACATACTGCATGCTACACTGTTTACCAGAGGGAAATAAACTCACTCAAGAGTATTTTGCTAAAAGGAATCTCAATTTTAACACATGAAGACAACATGAAGACAACATGAAGGCAACATGAAGGCAACATGAAGGCAACATGAGGACAACATGAGGGCAACATGAGGGCAACATGAAGACAACATGAGGACAACATGAGGGCAACATGAAGGCAACATGAAGACAACATGAGGGCAACATGACAACAAGACAACATGAGGGCAACATGAGGACAACATGAGAACAACATGAAGACAACATGGGACAACATGAGGGCAACATGAGGGAACAACATGAAGACAACATGAGGGCAACATGAGGGCAACATGAAGACAACATGAAGACAACATGAAGACAACATGAGGGCAACATGAGGACAACATGAAGACAACATGAGGACAACATGAGGGCAACATGAAGACAACATGAGGGCAACATGAGGGCAACATGAGGTCAACATGAGGGCAACATGATGACAACATGATGACAACATGATGACAACATGAGGGCAACATGAAGACAACATGAGGACAACATGAGGGCAACATGAGGACAACATGAGGGCAACATGAGGGCAACATGAAGACAACATGAGGACAACATGAGGGCAACATGAAGGGACAACATGAGGGCAACATGAAGGGCAATGCATGAGGACAACATGAAGGACAACATGAGGGCAACATGAGGACAACATGAGGACAACATGAAGACAACATGAGGGCAACATGAGGACAACATGAGAACAACATGAAGACAACATGAGGGACAACATGGGGACAACATGAGGGCAACATGAAGACAACATGAGGGGCAACATGAGGGCAACATGAGAACAACATGAAGACAACATGAGGACAACATGAAGACAACATGAGGGCAACATGAGGACAACATGAAGACAACATGAGGGCAACATGAGGGGCAACATGAAGAACAACATGAGGACAACATGAGGACAACATGAGGTCAACATGAGGACAACATGATGACAACATGATGACAACATGATGACAACATGAGGGCAACATGAAGACAACATGAAGACAACATGAGGACAACATGAGGGCAACATGAGGACAACATGATGACAACATGAGGACAACATGAGGGCAACATGAGGACAACATGAAGACAACATGAGGACAACATGAGGGCAACATGAGGACAACATGAAGGCAACATGAGGACAACATGAAGGCAACATGAGGACAACATGAGGACAAGAAAACATTTTTGTGTAATTTGTGTGTTGTGTGTTATGTTAAAATGGGAGATTTTTTTTTTTTACAACCTTTATTCCCCGTCCTCTTTCTCTTACTGACCTTCATGCCGAAGGTGAAAATGGTGATGACGATTTTAAAGACGCGCCAGGGCGAGCTGCCAGAGGGCGTTGTAGACCCCGGGCCCCGCCGGCCGGTCCGGGATGTCGTCCACCGGCCGACTCATGTTGGGGTTGTTGATGTAATCACACAGCTGTGACGACTCCAACGCGCCGCAGTCGTTGAAAAGCTCCGAGATGAGCTCGCTGGTGCTGCGACGGGTGTATCGGGTTGGAAACGCCACAGCACGGCGGTGATACCGCCACGGCGATGACCTCCAGGACCGGGTACTTCCCCAGCTGCGTGGTCTTCCTCCGACGGCACCAGGCGATGTTGGCCCGGATGAAGAGGGTCCCCCAGAGGCCGCCGAACACGCCCAGCAGGATGAACGGCACCAGCTCGGCCATGTACCACGGCGTGTGGTACTCCACATAGAACAGCACCAGGCGGCTGTTGCCAAACGGGTTGATGGAGCGCAGCGTGAAGGCAGCGACCAGGGCGGCAAAGAAGGAACGCCACAGAGTCTTCAGGGGGAAGTAGTAGCTGACCTGCAGGAGACACGGGGGGAGGATTTTAGAGACAGAAGACCTCTTAAGTCCTCTGGGACCTGAGGCCATTTTTACAGTTTATTGTCCATTGTCTGGATTTATTTTATAATAACTTGTAAAACATCAACCCTGGTGTCTACAGTCAAGATATGAACATCATTTTTTTCAGGACAAACTGGGTTAGTAGAATATTTGGGTTGCAGTGAGGTCACTTGCATGTTAAAAATGGTTGTAGGACCTTAAAGACAAATAAATAAATAAAACGGAACATGACTCTTCCAGATATGTATTGATATCACAGACAGATAAGTAATAAATAAGCCATTTTACTCTCTAAAACACTTCTCATACGTCTTGGGAGTCACACTGTGAAGAAATAATCATTATAACTTTTATAGATGACAAAATACAGACATTTATTCAAACAAAGTCCAGACGCTTTTGCTCTCATGACATTTACTTATGCTAATAATAACATAATAATGTCCTATTTATTGATATTACACCCACAGCAATGCTACACAAGCATTTGCGTGTCTAAAACAGTTCTTCTATATGCAAAAATAAACATTATAACTCATATAAAGCACATACTATTTACATTTCTTCAAAAAAAAGGCCCAAAAAGTGGATAAATCTCGGATGTAACAGTTTGGATTTAATGCTCAACGACCGTGAAAGAGGCTGCAAGTTCCAGGCTGGATAGAAAACCACCTGTAGAGGCTAGAAGGACCCGGAAGAGACCTCCGGGACCGCTAACTCGTTAGCTTTTAGATGCAACTTTTGGTGAGTTTCTGTGTTGTATGGTTAATAAGTTATTAAACTATGAATCAGAGGGGCTGTTTTTGGACTCGTAGGCGAGTCGCTCGGTCTCACAGGGTTAACATATTTCTGTTGTGACAATAAAACAAATTATTATCATATTATTTTAGTGAGAACTCATAAATAACAAATAACTCATGTTAGGGAAATCTATGTTTTGTAACGCGTTTCTGGATTTAAATACATATATATATATATATATATATATATCGGCCGATATACCGGCATATCGGATTTTAAATAACGGGCTCTAGTTGTAAGCGTTGAATATATATATATATATATATATATATATATATATATATATATATATATATATATATATATATATTTTTAACAAACCTCTTCCAGGCTGAACAGAACTCCTCCGATCGGTGCACCGAAGGCCACCGACACTCCAGCTGCTGCTGCGGCCGATAACACCTGAGAGGTCAGAGGTCAGAGGTCAGAGGTCAGAAGCACAGAACATATCTATCCATCCATCCATCCATCCATCCATCCATCCATCTCAGTCATTTCAAATCTGAACAGAAGAACATTTTGCAGGTGATGTTCCACAAGTTATAGTATAGTAGTAGTATATAATACTATTATGCTATCTCTTGTTTTTGTTTTCATTCATGGATGTATTTTTAATTTAATTATTTTGACATTATGTTAGCTTATGTGGAAAAGCAGCATGCTAATAGGATGTTTTGTTATCTTTGGAATGATGCCTCCCAATAAAAGCCTTTAAAACATAACATGTGATTATATTTCTGGATTTAAATCTACATTATTATCCCATTGAAAGGAGTCCTTAATACCAAATCAGGCCAAAAATGTCTGAAAAAGATGGAAACTGGATATTTGAATGCTACATAAAGTCTCTGTAAAACATCCTTATTTTATTCTAGGTCTTGTTTGAGCTGTGATGTTTGATTTTTGTGAGTTAGTTTGTTAATACAGTTGTTATAAAAAAGGAAACTCAATCAAAAGGACATTAATAAGTGTCCATTGAAGCTGAATGAGAGCATGAGACACCTGATTATTTCAGGTGTCTCATCGGCGGCGTACCTCTCGGCGCTTGCCCTCGTTCTTGCTGTACTTGGAGAAGAGACTGCAGAAGAGGTTTCCGCAGCAGCAGGCCACGTGGACCAGAGGGCCCTCCTTCCCCAGGCTGAGACCCGACGACACCGCCAGAACCAGGGTCACCGTCTTGATCAGCAGGGTCCATTTCCCCAGGTAGCCCCGGATGATGAAGCCGCTGAGGATGGTCTTGATCTGCACAAAAACACAAATATTAGCGTCTGGGAAGAAGGGATGTTGACGTTTAATCCGTGTTGCGTGGTCCATATGGGGGACCTCGGTCTCACCTCTGGGATTCCAGACCCGCAGGCGTACGGAGCGAACACTCGCACCAGGGACACCGCCAGGAAGGAAAACAGCAGCGCCCACAGGACGATACAGGAAGTAGTTCAACACGTGGCTCCCGCCTCCCTGAGAGACAAACAGCCATTATATTAGATTATATATATATATATATATATATATATATATATATATATATATATATATCCTGGGCGCCTCCCTAGGGAGGTGGTCCAGGCACGTCCAGCTGGGAGGAGGCCTCGGGGAAGACCCAGGACTAGGTGGAGGGACGTCCAGCTGGGAGGAGGCCTCGGGGAAGACCCAGGACTAGGTGGAGGGACGTCCAGCTGGGAGGAGGCCTCGGGAAGACCCAGGACTAGGTGGAGGACGTCCAGCTGGGAGGAGGCCTCGGGGAAGACCCAGGACTAGGTGGAGGGACGTCCAGCTGGGAGGAGGCCTCGGGGAAGACCCAGGACTAGGTGGGAGGGCGTCCAGCTGGGAGGAGGCCTCGGGGAAGACCCAGGACTAGGTGGAGGGACGTCCAGCTGGGAGGAGGCCTCGGGAAGACCCAGGACTAGGTGGAGGGACGTCCAGCTGGGAGGAGGCCTCGGGAAGACCCAGGACTAGGTGGAGGGACGTCCAGCTGGGAGGAGGCCTCGGGAAGACCCAGGACTAGGTGGAGGGGACGTCCAGCTGGGAGGAGGCCTCGGGAAGACCCAGGACTAGGTGGAGGGACGTCCAGCTGGGAGGAGGCCTCGGGGAAGACCCAGGACTAGGTGGAGGGACGTCCAGCTGGGAGGAGGCCTCGGGAAGACCCAGGACTAGGTGGAGGGACGTCCAGCTGGGAGGAGGCCTCGGGGAAGACCCAGGACTAGGTGGAGGGACGTCCAGCTGGGAGGAGGCCTCGGGAAGACCCAGGACTAGGTGGAGGGACGTCCAGCTGGGAGGAGGCCTCGGGGAAGACCCAGGACTAGGTGGAGGGACGTCCAGCTGGGAGGAGGCCTCGGGGAAGACCCAGGAACGCCTCTGGACCCCCCAGTCAGAGCTGGTTGATGTGGCTCGGGAAAGGGAAGTTTGGGGGTCCCCTACTGAGCTGCTGCGTGGGAGACCCGATACCGGATAAGCGGATGAAGATGGATGGATGGATGGATATATGGATAGATATATATATATATATATATATATATATATATATATATATATATATATATATATATATATATATATATATATATATATATATATATATATATATATATATATATATATATATATATATATAACAGGAAACGTATGCTATACAGAACAACTTCTGGACACATGATTAGGGCCAAAAAGTGTACATAGAAGACCGTATTTTTATTATTTCCTGATTAAAGTAAATAAATCCTCAATAAAACCGCTTTCATCATTATATATAGCAGATATTTTTTTTAATTATAAAATGATAATTCACAATAAATGATCAAACACAACTGGGAAGCACAGTCAGGTTGTCCCCCATCTTTTCATTATAACTCCTGTTTTTATAACTACTTTTGAGTCTCGCCAGTTATTTACCACACTACGTAATTGTGCCATTATTTTGTCTGTTACACATAAAGATTTAAAATATGTTTTAAGAGACCGAGAGACTCGCCCACGAGTCTAAACAGCACCTCTGATTCATAGTTTAATCATTTAATAACCATAACAGCTATTGACTCACCAAAAGTTGCATCTAAAACCTGATGCTATAGTGCACAAGATAGATATCTACCGTTTTATAGAGCATAATGGCCTCACTGGTTTGAGATATGGCATATATTTACATTATATATTCTATATTTGGGCCTTTTTTTGAAGAAATGTAAATAGTATGTGCTTTATATGAGTTATTATGTTTATTTTTGCATATAGAAGAACTGTTTTAGACACGCAAATGCTTGTGTAGCATTGCTGTGGGTGTAATATCAATAAATAGGACATTATTATGTTATTATTAGCATAAGTAAATGTGATGAGAGCAAAAGCGTCTGGACTTTCTTTGAATAAATGTCTGTATTCTGTCATCTGTTTAAGTAATAATGATTATTTCTTCACAGTGTGACTCCCAAGACGTATGAGAAGTGTTTTAGAGAGTAAAATGGCTTATTTATTACTTATCTGTCTGTGATATCAATACATATCTGGAAGAGTCATGTTCCGTTTTTATTTATTTATTTGTCTTTAAGGCCCTACAACCATTTTTAACATGCAGGTGACCTCACTGCAACCCAAACATATTTAATATATAAAAATCATGTTCATATCTTGACTGTAGACAACAGGGTTGATGAAGCTTTTATATAAAATAAATCCAGACGGACAATGAACTGTAAAAATGGCCTCAGGGTTCAGAGGGTTAATTAAACTGCCTTAGCTGCAGCCTGACCCTGATAAGACATAAACCGCGGGATTATTAATGATGCATAACTCTGCAGCTGTGGGTTGAACTCGTGCTCAGTAACTTTTACGATGAGGTTTTATTTTGGCGGGACTCGGGTCTTACCTCAGCGTGGCCCGTCATCAGCTCGGCCCACTTCTGCCACTGAGGACACTTGTCCCGGTCGTCGAAGGTGGTCTCGTTGGACGTCCAGCAGCACTGCTCGTGGCTGTACCAGAAGGCCGACAGACACACACCCTCCTTCAGGTCCGTCATCCAGTCCACCGCCAGGTCGATCACCCCGGCCAGCGTCCCTGCAGAAAACAGGACACGTCTCAAGCCTTATAATGAGAGGACAGCCGCGGTACAAGCGTGAGACACGCTCCTCCAGCAGAGGTTTCAAGCTGCACGGACGTGGTCATTCACCTGTGAAGACAGAAATGATCTAAATGTATGTGTTGACAGTAACAACATGACAGCCTTTTTGTGATATTGAAGACCTAATCATGTTCTTCTCTCGCACCACCCACCCAATCTCATTCCAGCTCCTAAAAAGGACGTCTGATGTCAGCTTTTTAAATGTGAATATGTGCTAGCTTCTTCTCTCCTCTGTGACACTAAAATGAATTGGACAAAACAAGACATTTGAGGACGTCTTCTTGGGCTTTTTGCGAAACACTGATCCCCATTTTTCACCATTTTAGGGACCAAACAACTAATCCATTCAGAAAAGAATCCATTTATGGACAATACAACATACTTAGATGCATTCCTAATAACTAAAGAGCTAACCATGCATCAGTATCACCAGTTTCTCACTGACCTGAGAGGAGTCCGATGAGCAGCATCACCACCCATCCTGACCAGGCGTCCAGCAGGCTCTTGATCAGCTCCCAGAAGGACTCCTTACTCTTACTGGTGATCTGGGAGACACACAGCCAGGGGAAATGCATGTCATGGCAACATAGAGGCTTTTCAAACATACTGAAGCAGACATTTTATTCGGTTTCTACTCTTCAGCAACAGCAGCTCCACTGGATGAACGTCAACGGCTTTGTTCAACAACAGCTAGTACATTCCACTCAGATCTTCCGACTTTAAAGGCATGAGGGAATAAATTGACTGGGACCTTGCTTTTTGCAAATGAAGTCATTGCATTGAATTGGCTGCAACATGGCTGCAGCATTTTTTCCATCAGAGCAGAAGGAGAAACAACAAGAAACCTATGAATCCATCAGTGTTTCTGCCTCTTTTCTTTGTGATAACAACTCATCTCTCTACCCCTGTCCCCCATTTGTAGTTCTCCTAGTAGTCTCGCTAAAGCACCTACGGGATAAATGCTCCTGCTCCTGAGAAGAAGGAGACAGCCTGACATCTGATATCCCACACTATGCTCCCCATGCCTTTACTTTACCTTTAAACCTTGTGTTTCTCTGCTCATGCACGCACGCACACACACACACATATTAATGTTAATAGAAAACCTGGTCCAACCTTGCGGTGGCGGTCCGTGTCTCTGGATTTCTCCCTCAGCCAATCGATGGTGTGGAAGTCTTCATACGTGCCCACGTCAGGAAAAGGCTCATCCAGGAAATCCATTAAGTTCCCCGCTCCGTTCATCTCCTCCGTGGGCGTGGCACCGCTGACACCTGGCAGAGAGGGACAGATCGTCAGCTACTCAACACCAGTAGAGGCTGACTGTGGAGGAGACGGCCACAGTCAGCCTCTATCCATCCATCCATCCATCTTCATCCGCTTATCCGGTGTCGGGTCTCGGGGGCAGCAGCTCCAGCAGGGGACCCCAAACTTCCCTTTCCCGAGCCACATCAACCAGCTCTGACTGGGGGATCCCGAGGCGTTCCCAGGCCAGGTTGGAGATATAATCTCTCCACCTAGTCCTGGGTCTTCCCCGAGGCCTCCTCCCAGCTGGACGTCCCTCCACCTAGTCCTGGGTCTTCCCCGAGGCCTCCTCCCAGCTGGACGTCCCTCCACCTAGTCCTGGGTCTTCCCCGAGGCCTCCTCCCAGCTGGACGTGCCTGGACCACCTCCCTAGGGACCCCCCCAGGAGGCATCCTTACCAGATGCCCGAACCACCTCAACTGGCTCCTTTCGACGTGAAGGAGCAGCGGCTCTACTCCGAGCTCCTCTCGGAGGACTGAGCTCTCACCCTATCTCTAAGGGAGACGCCAGCCCCCTTCCTGAGGAGACCAGCCCCCTCCTGAGGAAACCCATTTGGGCTGCTTGTACCCTGGACAGTCAGCCTCCATCTCACATAAAAAGTAGTCTTAATGTTTGATTCTCCACATGAAAACTGCATTTCCCAGCAGCCTCAGTTTGATGCACAGGAATCAGTGCATGATTGTTGAAAAAAATGCTCTGATAATTCTGATAATTTCAGAACAAATGAAGAATAAATAAGGACTGCAGCTAAATGACTGTCTTTATGAATGATTCTGACATAAAACCTCCCTCCTTATACTATGTTCATATCTTCTTATCCACTCTAACCTGGTCCACATGGACCAAAGCTCATTTTGGCATTGAATGTTTTATTGCAACTGCTGCTGCACAGCAATTTCCCTCGAGATGAATACCTATATTATCTTAATCGGTCTATAAGATATAAAAGATGCAAACATCTAAAAACTGGTTCATAACCATCAGGCATGTCAGCATTAATAAGAAAATGTATTATCACTCAACCCAACCGTGCTGCCACTTGTGTCTCTATTGTGTTTATGTGTAGTATCCTTATTTTGTAATTTGTTTGTTTGTTTGTTTTTTTCCTTAATGTCTGTATTACATTTGTACACTGTATTTATATCAACGGGATTTAAAGAGTTTTCTGAAATCGACATCAGTGCTTTGCTTAATGAGTTAGCATTTAAAGCTAATCACTAGCATCCTAACGTTAGCTAGCTTAGCTAGCTAGCTCAGGAGTATAAAGTCGTCTTTTTACCTTCCCCGGCCTCCATGTTACAGTCCGTCCTGGCGGCTGCGGCTGTTAAATGTCTCTTTTAAATTAATACTTTATATAATGTCGACTTTGTTCTGCATTTTAGCTCCGTTTTAGAGAGAAAAGTGGCGTGTAGATGTCACGAAATAAACAAGACGGCGTCAGAGGGATTGCCTCCCACAATGCACCTCTTCAGGCTCACTCACACACAAAGATCGTCTATTGGGAAAGATGAAAGGCGGGGGAAAACAAAATGGCGAATCTTTACGCTATAAAAAAGTATGAAAAATACGTAAAGAAATCTTTTTAAATGTTAAGAAGAGATGTAAAGACATCTTAACTTTATAACGTGTGAAAAATACATACATTTTAATCTTTTAAACGTATAAATATGTCAAACTTCGTTTTTAAATGCACAAAATATCTTTCCAGTTTATTCCTCCAATTTCTTTATTTGACTGTATGTATTTTACACAATAACTCACTCTTGAAGTTTAACTTTAATTTAATATGTTGTCATTTTATAATGCTATATCCCTCTATTTAAATAATTTTATCTGAAACACCTACTCTCTTTATTTTATTTATTGGCATACAGGCGGTAAAATAAGATATTTTGTATTAAATACCTAGATGTATATTTTACATTCCCTGCAGTCAGGGAGGGGTACTTGGACGCGTCTTCAGTTCTGCTTGTAGTTCCTGTTGATCACCACCAGAGGGCGCATTTACACCAGAAACCAGCAGCTGACAGGTGGAACTCAGTCACTGAACCTTCAAAGGTTTGATTTTATTAATTATTTAATGATTTTGCTATTAGACACACCTTAAAAGGGGAATATTAAACGTTTACTACTACATTAGATTCAATATATTTTAATTGATCGATTTTAGGCTATATAAATAATAACAATTAGAGGAAAAACCTGGAAAAACGTGTCTGCAGTTCTGCTTGTAGTTCCTGTTGATCACCACCAGAGGGCGCATTTACACCAGAAACAGCTGACAGGTGGAAGTCAGTCACTGAACATTCAAAGGTTTTATTTTATGAATTATTTAATGATTTTGCCATTAGACACACCTTAAAGGGAAATATTAAACGTTTTACTACATTAGATTCAATATATTTTAATTGATCGATTTTTAGGCTATATAAATAATAACAATTAGAGGAAAAACCTGGAAAAACGTGTCTGAAGTTTCTGCTTGTAGTTCCTGTTGATCACCACCAGAGGGCGCATTTACACCAGAAACAGCTGACAGGTGGAAGTCAGTCACTGAACATTCAAAGGTTTTATTTTATGAATTATTTAATGATTTTGCCATTAGACACACCTTAAAAAGGGGAATATTAAACGTTTACTACTACATTAGATTCAATATATTTTAATTGATCGATTTTAGGCTATATAAATAATAACAATTAGAGGAAAAACCTGGAAAAACGCGTCTGCAGCGCTGCTTGTAGTTCCTGTTGATCACCACCAGAGGGCGCATTTACACCAGAAACAGCTGACAGGTGGAAGTCAGTCACTGAACATTCAAAGGTTTTATTTTATGAATTATTTAATGATTTTGCCATTAGACACACCTTAAAAGGGGAATATTAAACGTTTACTACTACATTAGATTCAATATATTTTAATTGATCGATTTTAGGCTATATAAATAATAACAATTAGAGGAAAAACCTGGAAAAACGCGTCTGCAGCGCTGCTTGTAGTTCCTGTTGATCACCACCAGATGGCGCATTTACACCAGAAACAGCTGACAGGTGGAACTCACTGAACCTTCAAAGGTTTTATTTTATGAATTATTTAATGATTTTGCCATTAAAAACCTCTCAAAATGGGAATATTATACGTTTACTCTATATTATATTCAATGTATTTTAATTGATCAATTTTAGGCTATATAAATAATAAAAATTAGAGGAAAACCTGGAAAAAGCGTTGCAGCGCTTTTAGTTGAATTGATCACCACCAGAGGGCGCATTTACACCAGAAACAGCTGACAGGTGGAAGTCAGTCACTGAACATTCAAAGGTTTTATTTTATGAATTATTTAATGATTTTGCCATTAGACACACCTTAAAAGGGAAATATTAAACGTTTACTACTACATTAGATTCAATATATTTTAATTGATCGATTTTAGGCTATATAAATAATAACAATTAGAGGAAAAACCTGGAAAAACGTGTCTGAAGTTCTGCTTGTAGTTCCTGTTGATCACCACCAGAGGGCGCATTAACACCAGAAACAGCTGACAGGTGGAAGTCAGTCACTGAACATTCAAAGGTTTTATTTTATGAATTATTTAATGATTTTGCCATTAGACACACCTTAAAAGGGGAATATTAAACGTTTACTACTACATTAGATTCAATATATTTTAATTGATCGATTTTAGGCTATATAAATAATAACAATTAGAGGAAAAACCTGGAAAAACGCGTCTGCAGCGCTGCTTGTAATTCCTGTTGATCACCACCAGATGGCGCATTTATACCAGAAACAGCTGACAGGTGGAACTCACTGAACCTTCAAAGGTTTTATTTTATGAATTATTTAATGATTTTGCCATTAAAAACATCTCAAAATGGGAATATTAAACGTTTACTCCTATATTATATTCAATGTATTTTAATTGATCAATTTTAGGCTATATAAATAATAAAAATTAGAGGAAAAACCTGGAAAAACGCGTCTGCAGCGCTGCTTGTAGTTCCTGTTGATCACCACCAGAGGGCGCATTTACACCAGAAACACCTGACAGGTGGAAGTCAGTCACTGAACATTCAAAGGTTTTATTTTATGAATTATTTAATGATTTTGCCATTAGACACACCTTAAAAGGGGAATATTAAACGTTTACTACTACATTAGATTCAATATATTTTAATTGATCGATTTTAGGCTATATAAATAATAACAATTAGAGGAAAAACCTGGAAAAACGCGTCTGCAGCGCTGCTTGTAGTTCCTGTTGATCACCACCAGATGGCGCATTTACACCAGAAACAGCTGACAGGTGGAACTCACTGAACCTTCAAAGGTTTTATTTTATGAATTATTTAATGATTTTGCCATTAAAAACATCTCAAAATGGGAATATTAAACGTTTACTCCTATATTATATTCAATGTATTTTAATTGATCAATTTTAGGCTATATAAATAATAAAAATTAGAGGAAAAACCTGGAAAAACGCGTCTGCAGCGCTGCTTGTAGTTCCTGTTGATCACCACCAGAGGGCGCATTTACACCAGAAACAGCTGACAGGTGGAAGTCAGTCACTGAACATTCAAAGGTTTTATTTTATGAATTATTTAATGATTTTGCCATTAGACACACCTTAAAAGGGGAATATTAAACGTTTACTACTACATTAGATTCAATATATTTTAATTGATCGATTTTAGGCTATATAAATAATAACAATTAGAGGAAAAACCTGGAAAAACGCGTCTGCAGCGCTGCTTGTAATTCCTGTTGATCACCACCAGATGGCGCATTTATACCAGAAACAGCTGACAGGTGGAACTCACTGAACCTTCAAAGGTTTTATTTTATGAATTATTTAATGATTTTGCCATTAAAAACATCTCAAAATGGGAATATTAAACGTTTACTCCTATATTATATTCAATGTATTTTAATTGATCAATTTTAGGCTATATAAATAATAAAAAAATTAGAGGAAAAACCTGGAAAAACGCGTCTGCAGCGCTGCTTGTAGTTCCTGTTGATCACCACCAGAGGGCGCATTTACACCAGAAACACCTGACAGGTGGAAGTCAGTCACTGAACATTCAAAGGTTTTATTTTATGAATTATTTAATGATTTTGCCATTAGACACACCTTCAAAAGGGGAATATTAAACGTTTACTACTACATTAGATTCAATATATTTTAATTGATCGATTTTAGGCTATATAAATAATAACAATTAGAGGAAAAACCTGGAAAAACCTGTCTGCAGTTCTGCTTGTAGTTCCTGTTGATCACCACCAGAGGGCGCATTGACACTAGAAACAGCTGACAGGTGGAACTCACTGAACCTTCAAAGGTTTTATTTTATGAATTATTTAATGATTTTGCCATTAAAAACATCTCAAAATGGGAATATTAAACGTTTACTCCTATATTATATTCAATGTATTTTAATTGAAAGGCTATATAAATTAAAATTAGAGGAAAAACCTGGAAAAAATTTTAGGCTGCTTGTAGTTCCTGTTGATCACCACCAGAGGGCGCATTTACACCAGAAACAGCTGACAGGTGGAAGTCAGTCACTGAACATTCAAAGGTTTTATTTTATGAATTATTTAATGATTTTGCCATTAGACACACCTTAAAAAGGGGAATATTAAACGTTTACTACTACATTAGATTCAATATATTTTAATTGATCGATTTTAGGCTATATAAACCAACAATTAGAGGAAAAACCTGGAAAAACCTGTCTGCAGTTCTGCTTGTAGTTCCTGTTGATCACCACCAGAGGGCGCATTGACACTAGAAACAGCTGACAGGTAGAACTCAGTCACATTATGAATTATTTAATGATTTTGCTATTAACAACCTCCCAAAATGGGAATATTAAACTTTTACTACTTTATTAGATTCAAAATCTTTAAATTGATCAATTTTAGGCAAAAAAAAAATAAAACTTAGAGGAAAAACCTGAAAAAACGGGTCTGCAGTTCCTCTTGTAGTTTCTGTTGATCACCACCAGAGGGCGCATTTACACCAGAAACAGCTGACAGCTGGAACTTAACCTTCAAAAGTTTTATTTTATGAATTATTTAACTATTTTGCCATTAACAGCATCTGAAAGGGGAATATTAAACTTTTACTACTATTTATAAATATTAAAATTAATGAAACTCAGTGAACTTTTAAGGATTTTTGACGTTTTATTATATTAATTATTTAAAGATTTTTCCTTTAACATCTCAAAAAGGGAACGTTAAACCTTTACTAGTTTATTAGATTCAATATTTTTAAATTGATCGATTATAGCGATATATTAAAATAATTAAGCAGGTACTACAAGCAAAGCTGCAGACATCTTTCCAGTTTTTTCATTCTAATTTTATTATTTATTTTGTCTATAATCGATTAATTTAAAGATATTAAACCTAATGTAGTAGTAAAAGTATAATATTCCTCTCTGAGATGTTGTGAATGACAATATGTAATAATTTATAAAATAAAACCGTTCAATAGGAAATAAATATCAGTCAGTTGAGATGGTCTGTGGAATAATAACTAGAGTTACTAGCTGTTGAGTTCATTTCCAGATTTATTAGTGAGATATATTTTGTTATTGAAGTGAAATGAAGCTTTAAGACATTAATGTAGAGCTCATAAAGACAAAACCAGCAACATTTCCATGTAACAATGAGACAAAGAGCAGAGTTTTTAGAAGGATTATTCATTTTATTTCCCCCAAAATAAAGACCAGGTGTTTATCTTACTGCATAACATTAAAAACATAAATACAAAACATAAAAAAGAAAAACAAAGACAATACGAACATTGAAGCAATATGACAAGCATGTATGAATAAATGAAACAGTTGAGTGCTGATATATCCAGTATGCTCCCCAGGTTGTTGTGCAGTCTACTTGCTGTAGGCACAAAGACTCGCTGGACCTTGTAGTCCTAGTTTTCCTTTGCAGGAGTCTGCCACTCGTGATGGAGAAGGCGAGTCTAAATGAGTCTTTGTTACTGAAATGCTTCCAATATAAATCAGAAGGTGTTGTGTTATAAAAGATGAATACTCTCTAATAACAGTAAATCAAACATATGTCAGAATACAGCACTACATGAAATGTGGCTACAGGCGTTTGACCCTATCAAGTACTTATTGAACATATTTATCTTCATTTCACAAGATTTTAAAGTTATTTCATTTCCAGAAAATATGAACTTGGGTCTCAGGCGTTGCTCCGAGGCCCAGAACGAGGTCTGTTCCTGACACGTCAGTCTCTTTAAAACCAAAACTAAATACTCATATCCACATTTTAGGATAATTCTCCTGAGATCCTGATTCGTTATCACAAAATACAAACACTCCGTCTTTAAAAAGTACAAAAATCTGTTTTGATTTGTGATCTAAGAACAATCTCAGGGTGTCAATCCTAAATAAAAGTAACGTTCCTCCAGAACCAGAGAGAAATCATGATCTCCAGATTATTATTATCATCAAACACTGCCGGCTGCTCTCGGCCTTCACACGAACCGACGTCAAGCACAGTACTAGTACCGCCAATACAGTAGTATTTCCATTTAATGAGTAAACAATATTAAAAACAGGAGCATGAAATACAAAGTTTAGGAGAAGGCTTTCTGAAGAAGAAAAGTGTTTCTGGCCTCCCTGAAGGAGCCCTCAGGGGGTCGGGCAGCGGCAGAGCAGAAGCAGAAGAAGCAGAAGAAGCAGAAGAAGAAGCAGAAGAAGAAGCAGAAGAAGCAGAAGAAGCAGAAGAAGCAGAAGAAGAAGAAGAAGCAGAAGAAGAAGAAGAAGCAGAAGAAGAAGAAGAAGCAGAAGAAGAAGAAGAAGCAGAAGAAGAAGAAGAAGA